>JAVJIF010027609.1:0-91448 GCA_038442645.1 Agave tequilana | reverse complement strand
AAGCTGAACTCAACCACCATGGCAACGTTCAAACTCCACACACCACCAATCAAAGGAGTTCAAAGTATTTCGAAGTCTAAGCCATTGCAGACTTTTGAAAACTTTGAAGGGGGTCTTGTTAATACTTAAAAAAGACAAGATTCTTACTAGCCTGAACAATGTCTAAACTTGTTGACATTATAAAAGACAAGTGACTGACAAGCTGAAGACCAGTTTTCACCCATCTCCGAGGGACAGGGAAGCAACTTGGACTCTACTGATCCAGCAAGCAGACAGTGAACCCGGATTGTTTCTGAATAGACCTCAGCAGGTCTAAGGTGGTAGCACTTAGCATCACATGAACCCAAAGGGATAGCCTCGCTTGAGAGGCTAGGATCATCCGACTTCTCCTTGAAGCCATTCAAAGCCTCGCCAGGAAGCTAACTCATAGCTTCGCCTGAATAGCTAAAGCGTAACTCCGCAGAGAGAGTCAGCCCCGGCTGAAGCCATACACAACAGCGCAGAAAGGGTATATGGTAGCTTCACCACAGACGACATCTAGATTCGCCAAAGAGCTTCCTTCTGACTTCGCCAGATACTGCCTCCAGCTCTGCTAAGAGTTCAAAGCGGGCAGCGCCGCTATTGTCTACTATGGTCAACCTTTGACCAATCAAATCTCCGGATGAGATCAGATCTAATCAGATCAAATCCAATTAAGATTAAATTTGGCAGTTGATTGCCACAATCTCTTGCCTCTCTTAAAACGAGTAAGAAGATCAAGGAAAATCCTCCAACGATATGGAAAGGATCAAAACAGACCAAGAAGATCAACCGATCTGCTATTTCTAGCTTCGCAGAAGCTGATCTTAGCCTCACAGTAAGGCTACTTTCCAGATTTAAACAGATTTGATTCAATCTATTTCCATATTTTCAAGGGATGATTATACCCCTGCTCTCCCTATAAATAGCCCATCAGGGCATAAGGATGACGAACTCTCAAAGGACTTGGAGAGAGAAGAGACGACACGTACAAGAGGACTCCACAAGTAGAGGCTTCTTCACGACGCACCGTGCCCTCTTGAATTCAGACTTTTAGAGAATTTTTTCTCTATTCAGGGTGCTGATATCCTAACACCTTCTTCTGAAGGAATCTCCGAAACCAGGCGAGAAGGAATTCCTAATTGAAGGCGATTTTGAGAAGTAGCAAGAGGGTTCTACCAACCTTCTATTCTCTGATTCCCGGAACCAGGCGAGAAGGGTATCTCATCACTCGCATCGTCAAAGGAACAAAGTGGTCGCGTGCTGTTTAGACTTCTATTGGCACACTTCTCCAGAATCTCTGAGGAGATCTACTTGTAATCTTTCAGAATACTTGTAATTTAGCTCCTCAAACCTTTTTATTGTATGTTTTCTCCTTTGCAAATCTATGGAAAACATCACCGGGACTTTTTTCGGATATTACCAACTCGGCATATCATAACTTTAACCAACCTAGTGTCCTGGATTGGTCTTATCCGAATCAATATAACCCATGCCCCCAATTTTAGGATCATAATTTCTAAAATAATTTCAACTCTTCATAGAGTCAATGGGGATTCACCTCTGCCGAGCCCAATTTTCAACCAACTTGTCCTCCTTATCTACCTTGTCCACAATATTTCAAAGATTCATACTCAGTTCTACCAGTCCAAAATAAAAAACCATCAATCTTGTAATGAGTATGCATGAGACCAAGCAACAATCACAAAATCTGACAGACTCACAATTTCACCACAAATTCTAAAACAAGACTTCACTTTTCAAGTTCAATCACAACAAAATAATGAACCAATCATCTATGAAAAGATGCTTGAAGCCATGACTCACGCTTAAATTGCTCGTAATTATGACATAGATATGATGGTCCAAACTCTCCATTCTCACTATTTGACCATTTCTGATGTCGCTAACCGTTATGTTAGAGCCGAAAAATCATGTTGTTTTGGAAAACAAGATTCCATTTCAGCACACCCATTTGAACTTGCCCAAACTCCAAATTTTGAAAACCACATTGACATTTTGGCAAGTTATCCCTTTCCTAAAATTGAACTTAAGAATGAATATGATCTAGAACCTCAACTTGGTGATTCAATTCTATTTCCTGATTCAAGAATGACTCCGGTGTCTTCAACTGATTTCAATCTTTTTTTCGAGTCAACATTGGATCTTGTGCAATTCATCATGAAATTAAATTGCCAATCTTTTATGATCATCCTATTAAACTGGATCAATTTCATACTTTTGAAAGTCCCATTGACAAATTGGCAAGTTCTCATTTTTCTGAAATTAAACTCAATGAGAAATGTAACCTAGATTCTCAAAGTTGTGATCCAGTTCAAATTCCTAAATCAATATTGACGCCTGTTTTGTTACCCACTTGAGCAATATTTTAGAGTCAGTTTTGATTCCCACATCTCTCATTCTTTAACTCGAATCACCAATATTAAGTCACATTTTGTTGTTAGGAAATGAATATGGACTTGAGTTTCAACTTCTTGATTTGGACCCACTTCCTGAACCAATCTCGACTCCTGAACCTTTACTTGACTTAAGTCACTTTCTTGAGTCTTTATTAATTCCTGTACTTCCTCAATCCAAGTCAATCATTCCATCTTTTCACACTCCATTTTGGGACAAGAGTGTTGATAAAATTAACTCCAAAATTATTTGTGAAATTTGGAAATTAGATGGAGTAAAATTTTTAATAAAACTATTCATAAATACATCATTTTAGTGGGTTATATTTGAAAGGTTTCTGGTGGGTTCCTCCGAACTCTATGCAAATTAGATTGGGCCGAATTTCGTGGACCAATCAGACCACCACTGGAACCACCACCTTAAGGTAATATTTTCCTTCCCTTTCTTCTTTTTCATGCATCTATGTATTAATTCATACATTGAGGACAATGCGTGAGATAGGTGTGGGGGAGGGTCAAACATAACTTAGGTTATCCTTCTTATTAAAAAATAAAAAAATAAAAAAAAAAAAAATAATATTTTCCTTACTTTTAAAAACTTTTTGAAAATAGAAATAATATTTTTGACATATTTTTTGTAAGAACTTATGATATTTTAAGGAATAGAAAAATCAAATTAGGATTTCTTATACTTAGTCAAAATAAGATTATTTGTTTGATTTCTAAGGTTGGGAAGAAAATTTGTGAAAGTAATTTAGTCTTGATCTTTACCTTGATAATATATGCATGCTTTATACACTTACACACTTAGGGTTCAAAAAACAAAGATTCTTTTGCCTTATTAAAAAAAAGAAAAGAAAAAAAGAAATATATATATATATATCCTCCGATTAAGTCGGGTATTTATGCCTCATAAAGCATAAGTATTCACGCCTAAACGCGGTTCATATAATAAAATCCTTAGTTTTTGGCCTTGTTTGCTCGAATCCTTAAGTCTTTGGGGTGTCTTCTCACCTGGTGTCCTAAGACTGTTTGGTTTAGGAGTCACCGACTAAAGGTTCGTTACATGGGCAGATTAGAAAGCCTAATAGAACAAAGGAATATTACCATCAAAAATAAAAAATAAATAAATAAATAAGGTATAAGAGTTAGAGTTAAAGAACCCTTAGTCAAAACTTTACAGTCACGAAGGTGCATATAACTTAGGGTAAAGTAATAGACTAGATGAGAAGTACATTTTGACTTCTTACTTTGATTGATAATAAATTTTTGAATAGAGACTAAGTTTAGGAATGAAAATTCAGTATTTTTCAAATCTTACAATAATATTTCAAATATTTTTCTTTCAAAATGTGTTTTCAAAATACTAACATTTTCCCTTTCTTGATGGATTTTTCAGTGCAATCCACTAAAAACCCTCACGAGACAAAAATCATCCTCTAGGGGGTAACCTTGAGGTTTAACGGCTTGTTGCACAAGCTCAGTGCAATCGTATGACCTACGAAAGTGGTCTAATAATCTTTGGTTTAGTTTTGTTGTTTTGCTCGAGGACGAGCAAAAGATAGGCGTGGGGATGTGATTGCATACATTTATTGTATTATTCTTTATTATATATCCACATTTATAATGTAATAAATTTTCTAAATTCCTTATCTTAAATGTCTATTTTACAGAAGCTAATCTGGGGAGAAAGAGGATAAATCAAATAAATATCAGTTAAATTCATATTTAACTAGATCTATTTGGTTAGAGGTGGATGATCCCAAATCTAGTTGATTAAATTCAGTTTTTGGTGAATCAAGTAGCTAAAGCTAAAGATCAATCGAGGATAACATCAAATATAGAGCCCAAATCTAAAGGGAAAATGGATAGAGAGAAGATCAATGGATGAGATGAAGCAATTTTGACTCAGATTTTAGCTTGATACATTTTAATATTTAAATCATAACTTTCACTACCTAAACTCACATTTGATGATTCAAGATGATCCAGAAAGAGAACTTAAAGGGCTACAACTCTTAAGTTGATTACTATTTCTACTTCTGTCATTTGATAAGTTATAATTAGCAATCAATACACCAATAAGCTGCAGATCAGAACTAAATATCCATATCAAATAAAGTTTGGAGATAAGGAGAGGATTCAAATTCTAAAATAGTCAGCTTTCCTTATCTTCATGCTCCTCTACCCTCTGCATTTCTCTTATAAATACCTGCAATCTCAAAAGACAAGAAGGAACGACCAAGTAGAGAGTAGAATTTAGGCTTATTTGTAGTTGTAACTTAGGTTTTTTATTTTCTTTCATGTCATTTTTTCCTTATGTAACTGAGAAGAGAGGATACTTTTCATGGAGGATTGAGAACAAGCTTGTACTGAAGGTGATACAGGTGTAAGTGATCTTTTCTTCCATTATTAATTGAATAGAATCGAAGTTTCTTTTTCTTCTTTACTCTTGTTTTCATTTACTTCCCTCTTCTGTTTAGTGGATTCAAATAAAACCAATCACCTTGAAGTTTTCCTGCCCTTGCAAGTGCCATTGATATCTTATGGTGATGGATGTCCATTTCTATGATAGCGTAGCCTGCCCCTTCAATTCATAGTGTAATACGGGAATGGCCAAGATCCTATTTGTCATACTTTGCTCGCCTTTAAGCAAAAGTACATCGTCGATATTGGTCAAAGGTAAGCAGGCGCCGAAGAGGTAAATAACTTTTTTAGGTTTTAGTTTTCTTTTCTTTTAATTTTAGTGTAAATTACTAACACCACAAGCTTCTCTTTCACTTTTTTTAACTTCTTTGTACATATCCACTTCCATTTTTTTCATCTTCTCTATCTACTACTTTGTTCCTAACGTAACTTTAACTCTTTTTTATTTTCTTTTAAAAACTAAAAGAAGAACTTTAACCATTCTTTATAACTTAAGAGAGTACTTGCTAAAAAAAGCTTCCATCGCTAGTCTCTCCTTGTGGATCACGACCCGCATAGCCACTTGTTATAGCGGTAGAATTTAGCACCTTACACTGCTGTTTTAAAAGTTTTGAAATTCTGTATTATTGTATGTAGGAAGTACCTCAATCAGAGAACTTTCAGAGGGCTCACCGAACTGCTATCTGCGGTGTCTGGCTGGGCTGCGATAAGGACAAGCACATCAAGGTCGGGTCTCGGCTCATCGGGCATAAGACGCAACTCACCTTTGTGATGTTGGAAAAAATGAACGAATTACGGCTAAGCTATTTAAATTAAACTTTCAAGAAGGAAAGAACTTCTCTATTTTAATAGATTGGTCGCTAATATTGCACATTCATTATCATATTCTCATATTTATGATAGAATAAACTCTACTTTTTCCTAATTAATGTTTAATTTATTTGCAGGCCCATTCCTAAAGGAGAGTGAAAAGAAATGGCCCAAAAGCCATCAAATTTAGATTTAAATTAGAATTAATTCAAAATCAGTAAATCAGGGCAGATCAGGTTGGTTGAAAACTAGTTACAACAAATCCCTACAAATCAATCGGTTGAAGCCAAGATCAAAGACCATTTCATCAAAATCCCAGACTTAAACTGCAAATCCAGCTAAAGATAGAAGTAAATCGCAACGCCAGGGAAAACCACCAACAGGGTGTGGCCACCTGGCCATACCTTGGCCACGAAAACGCGGCCAAAGCCATATTTCTGTGGCTTTTTTTGGTGAGTTAGGGGGAGCATTTGCTCCCCCTATCTTCATACGCTCTCCTATGTTGGATTTTGCCTATAAATACTGGGATTTTCAGAGCGTACAAGGGACAACCATGCAGAGATATGATTTTTAGTCCACTTTTCCATTTTTGTAGTTTAGGTATTTGTTTTTCTTTTTTATGTAATTTTTAGTTTCCATTTATGTAATTCAGAGGAATCAGAGTTTCGTAGGAGAATGAGAATGAAGCTTGTACTGAGAGTGACACCGGTGTAAGTTGTTCTTCTTTTCTCTTATTGTTATGAAATCGTATCTATAGTTACCTTTTTATGTACTTTGTTTTTGTGTTCTTCTTCTTCTTCTTTTCTACTTCACTCATTCTTGTACCAATTGCTATCAAAGTGAGTCTTATAGCATCAAAAGTGCCTTACCTTTGCGAGTGCCACCGATAGCTCTTGATGATGGATTTGAGTCTCTCTATATCATTTCATGCTTATTTTATCTTTATGATGTAATGTAGAAGAGACGAGAATCAACTCTTATGGGCTATGCGCTGATTGCCTCCACTTCAAGGTATGATCGTCGCCAAAGATTCAAGGTATGTTTTTGGTCAAAAAGGAGGTAAGTAATTATTTTTGGTTTTTCTTTTATTTTCTTTTAATCTTTAGTTTAGATCTCTAACACTATCTATCAACTTTTTATCACTCTTTTCAATATCTTTATAAATACTCATTTTCTATTTTCTCCACCTTCTCATTTACCACCTTCTTCCTAACTTAATTTTAACTTTTTCTCTTTTTCTTTACAAGATCTAAAAGAAGAATTTTAACCATTAATTGTAACATAAAGAGAACTTACTAAAAAGCTTTCATCGCTAGTCCCTCCTTGTGGATCATGACCCGCATAGCCACTTGCTATTGCGGTAGAATTGAGCACTTTGCACTACTGTTTTAAAAGTTCTGAAATTCTGTATTCTTATGTGCAGGTTTTCCCTTAATCAAATTTTGGCGCCATTACCGGGGAAGGACGGTAAGTTATTCTCTTTGTATATATTCATTTTTGGTTAACTTTATTCTTTGTTCTTAGTGTACAGATTTGACAACAAGGAACTTTTGCTGCAGTGGACATATAAGTGGCCCTGGACTCTGCTCAAGAAAGCAGAGCCTAGAAGCCCTCAGATTTGCTATAATACTATAGTAATCTGAGTGAACTACTAACCTGTATTTTCTGCAGGTTAGCTGTAGTGTAAAGTTTTATATCTGTAGCTATTTATTTCCTTGTTTGTCTCACTGTACTTATTTTCTAACCTCAACAGTAAAATGATGTTTGTTAAATGCTAAAAACAATTTAGACTTTACATTTAGGCACGTGTCTAATTCGTTTACATTTTACATTACTGTTGAAGAGTGCCAGAGCAAAAGGTATGTTTGCATGGCATACAGTTTAGGAAATATTCTTGAGTGATTATTTTCTTATTGAATGTTACATTTCTTTATCCTGCACACTTTGCACAATAAATATTAAGGGCTTGTCCTATAAACAAGATAAGGTGGAGAAGTCATTACCCTCCCTTAGTCTACAAATAATCTCCTCACTCACTAACTCAAGCCTAACTAAAATGAGTAGACGTTGGCCCTAGTGACATCTCAGACTCAATTAGGAAATTATCCTTAGAGGGAATTTGTTAGAATTTAACTCCTGCCAAATTAGTGTCTAAGGAAAGGGATTGAGGGGTGAAACTTTTGAAGGCTGGTGGTTTGGCTTAATTAGGCCCGTTGCTTTTACGCGGATACCTCCCACCAATCTTGCCCTAACCTGGCTGATTAACTTGTGGTCAAAATCTGCATTATACCTCCCGTGGACAGTTTAACCAGTTAGGAGTCGTCTAGGTCAAAGGTCTACCTTAACTTAGGTTAGATTTTTTCTTTTTATTTGTTTGCTTATTTGTTTTTTTTTTCTTTGTTTGTGTTTTATTGTGTGATATGGCTTATAACAACAATTTTTCAATTTTAATGGTATTCTATATTACACACTAATCTCTTTTTTGGATATTACCAACCCGGCATATCATAACTTTAACCAACCTAGTGTGCCGGATTAGTCTTATCCGAATCATTATAACACATGCCCCCAATCTTATGACCATAATTTCCAGAATAATTTCAACTCTTCACAGAGTCAATGGGGATTCACCTCCCCCGAGTCCAATTTTCAACCAACTTGTCCTCCTTATCCACCTTGTCCATAATATTTTCGAGATTCATACTCAGTTCCACAAGTCCAAAATAGAAAACCATCAATTTTGGAAATGAGTATGCGTGAGTCCAAACAACAATCACAAAATCTGATGGACTCACAATTTCACCACCAATTTTGAAGTAACATTTCATCTTTTCAAGACCAATTGCAACAAAATGATGAACCAATCAACTATGAAAAGATGCTTGAAGCTATGACTCAGGCTCAAAATGCTCGTAATCATGATATAGATATGATGGTTCAAACTCTACGTTCTTACTGTTTGGCCAATTCTGATGTCGCTAACCATTCTGTTACAGCCGAAGAGTCATGTTGTTTTGGAAAACATGCTTCCATTTCAGCACAATCATTGAAATTGCCCAAACTCTAAATTTTGAAAATGACATTGATAGTTTGGCAAGTTATCCCTTTCCTGAAATTGAACTTGAGAATGAATATGATCCAGAACCTCAACTTAGTGATTCAATTCTACTTCTTGATTCAATAATGACTCTAGTATCTTCACCTGATTTTAATCTTTTTTTCGAGTCAACATTGGATCCTGTGTCAATTCATAATGTAATTGAATCTCCCATCTTTGATGATCATCATATTGAACTTGACCAATTTCATACTTTTGAAAGTCTCAATGACAGATTAGAAAGTTCTCATTTTTATGAAATTGAACTCAATGAGAAATGTGACCTAGATTCTCAATTTTGTGATCCAGTACAAATTCCCGAACCAATATTGACTCTTGTTTTGTTATCCGACTTGAGTAATATTTTAGAGTCAGTTTTGACTCCCACCTATCATTCTTGAACTTTAATCACCAATATTAAGTCACATTCCATTGTGGGAAATGAATATGGACTTGAGTTTCAACTTCTTGATTTAGACCCACTTCCTGAACTAATCTCGACTCCTGAACCTTTACTTGACTTAATTTACTTTCCTTAGTCGATTTTAGTTCTCGTACTTTCTACGTCCAAGTCAATCATTCTATCTTTTCACACTCTATTTTGGGAAAAGGGGTTGATAAAATTGACTATGAAATTTATTATAAAATTTGGAAATTAGATGGGGTTAGATTTTTATAAAAATAGTTCAAATATACATCATTTTACTGGGTTATATAAGAGAGGTTTCTGGTGGATTCCTCCGAACTCCATGCAAAGTCGATTGGGCCGCATCTCGTAGACCAGTCAGACCACCACCGGAACCACCACCTTAAGGTAGTATTTTCCTTCCATTTTTTCTTTTTTGTGCATCTTATGCATTAATTCATACGTTGAGGACAATGCATGAGATAGGTGTGGGGAGGGTTCTAACATAACTTAGATTTTTCTTTTATTAAAAAATAAAATAAAATAAAAAATAACATTTTCTTTGCTTTTAAAAACTCTTTGAAAATAGAAACAATATTTTTAACATATTTTTGTAAGAAATTAAGTGAATTTTAAGGAGTAGGAAAATCAAAATTAGGATTTCTTATACTTGGTCAAATAAGATTATTTGTTTAATTTTTAGGTTTAGGAAGATAATTCGTCAAAGTAATTTAGTCTTGAGCTTTACCTTGATGAAATATGTACACTTCATACACTTACACACTTAGGGTTCAAAACAAGGATTCTTATGTCTTATAAAAAAAAAAAAAATATATCTATGAAAGATGAACAAATCTAATTATTAATTAGCTATGTACTTTGGCCTAAGCAAGCCTTGGTATTTATGCAAAGATAATTAGATAAGTTTGAAAGAAAAAATAAAAAAATATGAACAAATCTAATTATTGATTAGCTAAATGTTTTGGCTTAAGTAAGCCTTAGTATTTATGCGAAAGATGATTAGATAAGTTTGAGAAAAATAATATATATAAAATCCGCTGTTTAAACTGGGTATTTCTGCCTCATAAAGCATAAGTATTCACGCTTAAAAGCGGTTCATATAATAAAATCCTTAGTTTTGAGTCCTTATTTGCTCGAGTCCTTAAGTCCTTGGTGTTTTCTCACCCGGTGCCCTAAGATCGTTTAGTTTGGGAGTCATCGATTAAGGGCTCCTTATATGGGCAGATTAGAAAGCCTAATAGAACTAAGGAATAATACCACAAATATATATATATATATATTATTATATATATATATATATATATATATTATATATATATATATATATATATATATATATATATATATTATATAAGACATAAGAGTTAGAGTTAAAGAACCCTTAGTCAAAATTTTCTCAGTCACAAGGTGCATATGACTTAGGGTAAAGTAATAGACTTGATGAGAAGTACAATTTGACTCCTTACTTTGATTGATAAAAATTTTTTGAATAGAGACTACATTTAGGAATGAAAAATTCGGTTTTCCTATAACTTATAGATTACTTAAATCTTATAATTATATTTTAAATATTTTTTCTCTTCAAAATGCTTTTCGAAAATACTAACTCTTGGTTTCCTTTCTTTATTGATTTTGTGGGTGCAATCCTCTAAAAACCCTCATGAGACAAAACTCATCCTCTAGGGAAAACCTAGAGATTTAACGGCTTGATGCACATGCTCAGTGCAATCGCGTGACATGCAAAAGTGGTCTAAAAATCTTTAGTATAGTTTAGTTTTTGCTTTAGGACGAGCAAAAGATAGGTATGTGATTGCTAAAACAAATGAAACAACCAATGAAGTTAAGAATGTACCGTGTAGCTTGTGGCTAACGGGTCGAGTCCACGAGGAGGGATGCGATAGAAGCGTTTCGGTGAAGTAAATAGAAACAAAGAAGTGTGTCAGTTTTTTTAGAAAAAGAGAATGGAAGGAAAAGAGATGAAAAGAGAAATTTCAACTTTCAGAAAACGATTTGGAGAAGATGATTTTAAAAAGCTTGCGAGTTGTGTTGTTGTTTAATAATATGAAATCAAGTCTGGGCTTACTATCTTACTACTCAATGTTATTTTTTTTTTCTTAAAATATTAAGTCCCTCAAATGCTCATTTGCCAAAACTTCAAGTTGAATCTTTTTTTTAGAAGGCTTTAAGTAAAGCACATAAGATGTTAGAAGATGTTGAGTCTTTTTCTTTTAAGAAATCAGAGAATCGGATGTTAAAAAATCAAGCGCGAAGAGCAAGCATTAATTAAAAACGATTCGAACGATGTTCAAGAAAGAGTTGTGGATTCAACTATCTAAGCCCATCCTCATGTGCCTTCAAGAACACTTTCAAAAGAAAGGCTTTAAAGAGAGGCATTCATATGAGTCATAGGGTCTTTTTCCTTTAAAAACAAGAGAAAAGAAAAAGCAAGGGAGAGTTCGATAGCAAGCCCAGAGAGAAGTTTAGTTACCCATGGAGAAAGAAAAAGAAAACGACGACATAATATAAGCCATACCGTACTGCAAGTAGAGGAGAAATCGGCTCAACTTTGTATTGCTGTCACTTCAACCTTCAAGTACAAGCTCTCAGTTCTCTCTCTCACAAGTTCTTGAAACTGGACTACAACTTAAAAAGAAAGATTACAATTTTGCTTCTAGCTAACAAGAGCCTAAATCCTAAAAAAAGAAATGCAAAACTTAATCCTAGTCTTCGCTGCCTTTTTCTCTGCTGAAGGAGGTATTTATAGCCAAAAACCCAACAACCAAGATCCCGGGGAGGTCGGGGGAGCAAACGCTCCCCCTAACTCCCCAAGATTGCCGCGGAAACGCGGCTATTGCCGCGTTTCTGCGGCAATCTTGTGGCCAGGTGGCCACACCAAGAGGGGGTGGCTTCTTTGGGTGAAGGGTTTTTCGTATATCTGGTTGATTTTCTTGTTTCTTCTTCAACCACTGACTGAATCAACATTTGATTTTCTTGGCTTCGATTCCTCGATTCAAGGAGGGATTTTCTCAACTCCTTGATAGCCCAGATTTCTTCACTTCGAGTTTATTCTGAATTATTTCAGAATAAAGTGGGCTTTTGGGCTTGTTCCTCCTTTATTTCTTTGAGCATTTGGGCCTACATTTAGCAAAGAAAAAGACAATTATTAATATCATTTATTAGCAAACAAGTATGGTAAAGTGACAACATAAATGCAATGTATGTGACAAATCACACCCCCACACTTATCTTTTGCTCGCCCTCGAGCAAAAATTAGACTAACTTGAATCAATTATTAGACCACTTTCGCAGGTCACTCGATTGCACTGAGCATGTGCAACAAGCCGTTAAACCTCTAGGTCACCCCTAGAGGACGAGTTTTGTCTCGTGAGGGTTTTCAGCGGATTACACCCACAAAATCCAAAAAGGAAGAGAAAAGGTTAGTATTTTCGAAAAGCATTTTTTTTTTATTTTTTTTTATTTTTTATTTTTTATGGAAGGCGAAAATATTTGAAGTATATTTGTGAGAGTTTAAGTAATCTATAAGTTATAGGAATATCAAATTTTCATTCCTAAACTTAGTCTCCATTCAAAACATGTTGTCAATTAAGTAAGGAGTCAAACTGTACTTCTCATCTAGTCTATTAATTTACCCTGAGTCGTATGCACCATCGTGACTGTGAAGTTTACTAAGGGTTCTTCAACATTAACTCCTATGCCTCATATTTATTTATTTTATTGTGAACTTTTATTCCTCCATTTCATTAGGCTTTCTAATCTGCCCATGTAACGAGCTTTCAGTCGGTGACACCCAAACCAGACGGTTTTAGGGCACCAGGTGAGAAAACACCCCTAAGGACCTAAACACCCGAGCAGATAAGGCCACGAAACCAAGGTTTTTATTTATACTATGTAACCCTTTTAGGCGTGAATACTTATGCTTCATGAGGCACAAGTACCCAGCTTAATCAGAGGATACTCATTATTTATACGAGGTACCCCTTTTAGGCGTGAATACTTATGCTTCCTGAGGCATAAGTACCCAGCTTAATCAGAGAATACCCCCTTTTTTTTTTTTTTTTTTCAAACTTGTCTAATTATCTTTTGCATAAATACTAAGGCTTGCTTAGGCCAAAGCACCTAGCTACTCAATAATTAGACTCTTTTTTTTTCTTTTTTTTTTTTTATATAAGGCATAAGAGTCTCTGTTTTCAAACCCTAAGTGTGTAAGTGTATTTTGTGTGCATATGTCATCAAGGTAAATATCAAGACTAAATACTTTCCCAGATTTTCTTCCTAACCCTAAAAATCAAACAAGTTATCTTATTTTGACCAAGTGAAAGAAATCCTAATTATGATTCTCCTATTCCTTAAAATTTACTTAAATACTTACAAAAAATATATCAAAATATTGTCTACCCTTTTTTAAATTTTTTTTTTTTTTTTTTGTTTTATATATCCATTTTTTTCTTTTTTTTTTCTTTTTTTTTTTTTTCAGCTATGTTAGAACCCTCCCCCACACTTATCTCATGCATTGTCCCCAATGTATGAAAGAAATGTATAAGTGCATGAAATACAATGGAAAGGAGGAAAGTTACAGATACACTGGGTCAAAAAGACCCATTACCGTCTCATCTACCGGCACTGATTCCAAGAAAGGTTTAAGGCGTTGACCATTTACCTTAAAGTCATTTCCATTCTTGGGGTCACTGATCTCAACTGCACCGTGTGGAAACACGGTCTTTACAACGAATGGCCCAGTCCATCGTGATTTCAATTTTCCTGGAAAAGATGAAGCCTAGAATTGTAGAGTAAGACTTTTTGACCAGGGACAAAGGTTTTTCTTATGATGTGCTTGTCATGGAAAATCTTCACTCTATCTTTAGTGATCCTAGCATTTTCATAGGCCTCATTTCTCAATTCCTCCAATTCGGAAATTGTAATTCCGAAGGTCACCGGCCTTAGTCAAATCGAAATTCAACTGCTTGATTGCCCATAAGGCTCGGTGCTCTAACTCAACGGGCAAGTGACAAGGTTTGCCATAGACTAACCTATAGGGAGACATTCCTAAAATCGTCTTGAAAGCGGTCCTGTAGGCCCATAGAGCATCTACAAGTTTTAAGGACCAATCTTTCCGGTTTTGGTTCACAGTTTTCTCCAATATAAGTTTGACTTGTCTATTTGAAACCTCAACTTGCCCACTGGTTTGAGGATGATATGGTGTGGACAACTTGTGAGTTATGGCATACTTTCGCATAAGGGCTTCAAAAGTTCTATTGCAAAAGTGGGTGCCATTATCACTGATGATAGCGCGAGGGGTTCCGAAGCGGGAAAAAATGTTCTCTCTCAAAAACTTTATGACAACTTTGTTATCATTAGTTTTACAAGGAATGGCTTCTACCCACTTGGACACGTAGTCCACAGCAACCAATATGTATTGGTTCCCAAATGAGTTAGGAAATGGACCCATAAAGTCGATGCCCCAAACATCAAAGAGTTCTATTTCTAGAATTGGGTTGAGGGGCATCATATTTCGATGTGAGATCCTACCTACCATTTGGCATCTAGGGCACGTCTTGCAAAAATCATAGGCATCCTTGAACAGAGTGGGCCAATAAAACCCGCTTTGTAGCACCTTTTCAGCAGTCTTGCGGGGACCAAAGTGTCCACCGCATGCAAGTTCGTGACAAAAGGACAGAACACTCCTAACCTCCTCATCGGGAATGCATCTCCTAATAATTTGGTCGGAACAGTACTTGAAAAGATACGGTTCCTCCCAAAAGAAATACCGGACTTGGGATAAGAACCGGTAAACATCATTTTTGGACCAATGAGACGGAGTTTGGTTTGTGACTAAGTAGTTCACTATATCAGCAAACCAAGGTTCCCTAGAGATAGCTAAGAGATGTTCATCAGGAAAATCCTCATTGATGGGTAATTCGTTGCATGGAGAATTGGGAATCCGTGAGAGATGGTCAGCAACGATATTTTCTACACCTTTCTTGTCTCGAATTTCGAGATCAAATTCTTGAAGAAGGAGGATCCAACGAATGAGTCGGGCCTTGGCATCCTTCTTCATCATGAGATACCTAAGTGCAGAATGATCGGTGAAGATGGTAGTTTTGGACCCTAGTAGGTAGGGACGAAACTTCTCTAAGGCAAACACTACTGCCAAGAATTCCTTCTCGGTCGTAGTGTAGTTCAGTTGAGCGTCATTGAGAGTCCTACTAGAGTAGTAGATCACGTGCTGCTTGCTATCAATACGTTGTCCTAGGACAGCGCCTATGGCAAAATCAGAAGCATCGCACATAATCTCAAACGGTTTAGACCAATCCGGGGCAGATATGATTGGTGCAGAAATCAGCTCTCTCTTAAGCTTCTCCCAAGAAGTGATGCAGTCAGCATCGAAAGTGAAGGACACATCCTTAGCTAACAGATTAGTCAAGGGCCTAGCAATTTTGCTAAAATCCTTGATAAATCTACGGTAGAAACCAGCGTGTCCTAGGAAGGATCTAATGTCCTTAACGCATTTGGGCATGGGAAGCTTAGCAATAACCTCGATTTTGGCTCTATCCACTTCTATTCCTTTCTTGGATATTTCATGACCCAACAATTCCATGTTTCACCATGAAGTGGCATTTCTCCCAGTTTAGTGTCAAATGTTTTTCAGCACAACGTTGGAGGACGAGTTCAAGATGGTGGAGACATTGAGTGAATGAATCTCCGTAGATGGAGAAATCATCCATGAAGATTTCTAAGAAGCGCTCTACCATGTCAGAGAAAAGACTCAACATGCAACGTTGAAACGTTGCTGGGGCATTGCATAAGCCGAATGGCATTCGACGATAAGCAAATGTCCCAAATGGACAGGTAAACGTGGTCTTTTCTTGGTCCTCAGGAGCGATAGGGATCTGGTTATAGCCTGAGTAACCGTCCAAGAAGCAGTAGTACTCGTGACCCGCTAAACGTTCAAGCATCTGATCAATGAAGGGAAGTGGAAAGTGGTCCTTACGAGTTGCAGCATTTAGTTTCCTATAGTCAAAGCAAACTCGAATCTTCGTGGGAAGTCGAGTTTGAACCAACTCTTTGTTCTCGTTTTCCACTACGGTGAAACCAGATTTCTTTGGGACCGCGTGGACAGGACTGACCCATTGGCTATCCGAAATGGGATAAATTATCCCATTGTCTAAGAGTTTTATGATTTCAGCATGAACAGCCTCTTGCATTATAGGGTTTAACCTACGCTGCGGGTCTCTCTTGGGTGTGGCATCTTCATTGAGATGGATGCGGTGTTGAACGATGGTTGGACTTAATCCCTTGATATCAGTCATAGTCCACCCGATGGCTTCCTTATGTTTTCTTAGAATATCTTTCAAATCTTTTTCTTCCCCGTCATTTAAATGGGAGGCAATGATGACGGGAAAGGTCTCTTGTTCGCCTAGATAGGCGTACTTGAGATGCGCAGGAAGGGCTTTCAATTCTAAGGAAGAGGAAGGCTCACTAGAAGGACTAGTCAAATCTGTTGGCTCCATAGTTGGTGAAATCGGGTTGAAGCCCAATTCACGGCAGAATCTACCACCTGATCGAGATTAAAGTCATCAGACTCTAATTCGAAGTCAATCTCCATTTCTGATTCCAATTCTTCCCCGTGTTCACTTGTCAAGTTCTCAATTTGGTTTACTTCAAAAGTTTGGTCCTCGATGTCACGGGGTTGTTTTCCTAGATGGAAGACATTGACTTCTCTAGTCATGTCTCCAAAGGTTAACCTCATAGACCCATTCCTGCAATTTATGATGGCATTAGCAGTGGCAAGGAATGGTCGACCTAGGATGACCGGAGTTTGAGCCCTACGATTGGAGTTGGACACAGGTTGTGTCTCCAAAACTATGAAATCGACAGGGTATATGAACTCCCCTACCCGGATCAGGACATCATTAATTTCCCCTTTTGGAACTTTAACAGAACGGTCAGCCAGTTGGATGGTGACTCGAGTTGGACTAAGGTCACCCACCCGAGTTGTTGATAAACAGAGAATGGGAGCAAGTTGATACTTGCCCCCAAATCAAGTAGTGCACGACTAATCTCGGCTTGTCCTATTGTGCAGGCAATGGTAGGGCTACCTGGATCTTTGTACTTGACAGGGATAGGACCCGAAATAGCTCACTAATAATAGTGGCTAGGAAGACTTCTTAGGAACATTAGTCTTTCTCTTCTTGGTGCACATGTCCTTAAGAAACTTAGCATAGGAGGAACTTGTTGGATGGCATCGAGAAGTGGCACATTTATTTTCACTTGATTAAACATCTCTATTATCTTGTCCATGTGCGGATTTTGCTTATTGTTTTTCAGCCTATTCGGAAATGGTACTATAGGCTGGTGCACCTGGCTGGCTGACTTGTCTTTTTCAGACTCGTCAGATTTGGAAGAGCTTGGATTGGATGAGGTGGAAGCTTGATTGTGGTTGTGCTGAATAGGATTGGTAGGTGTTGACACTTGGTTATCAACTTTCTTTCCTGACCTCAATGTATGCACAGCATTACATTGATTGAATGAAGGATCCTCAGCCAAATGAGCTTGTTGGGAATTCCTCGGATTGGTGACTGGCTGACTAGGCAGGGTACCCTTTTGTCTCTCATTCTGTGGGTTGGCTAGTTGGCTCATTTGAACCTCTAACCTCTGAATGTTTGCATGAGAGTGTCTTGATTTTTCATATATCTCTCCATGTTCCTTTCAAAGTCAGTCATTCTCCTTTCAAATTGAGGATTCTGGAAGGAGGATTGTGGAGATTGGTTAGGAAAGTTCTGTTGATAATTTGGAAAGCTTGGTGGATGGTTGGGAGAATTATTATGGAAATTGGAGAAGTTGGGTTGATGATTGGAAGAATTGTTACCATGTTGGAAGTGGTTAGCATGATTGAATCGTGAATGGTCATTGTTGTTCTGGCTCCATGAGAAATTAGGGTGATTTCTCCAGCCGGGATTGTACGTTGGGGCGTAAGGGTTATTGTTCGGCCTTGAAAAGGCCGCATTCATCGGTTCGTGGTAGGATTGCTGAGCTTGAAACACTGGGCATTCCTCAAACACATGGTTCATGGCTTGACAATAAGTGCAGCCCGGGGATGGAAATTGGTTCGGGCTGACTTGATTGACTGGACTTGGTTCTTTTGTCTCTAGAGCTTCCAGTCTTCTAGCTAAATTAGCTAGCTTAGCCTCATTAGCGATGGACGATTCTATGGAATGGAGACCTCCTTTCGAAGAGATGGAGTTAGGATTCTTAGGGTCTCACTCGCAGATTCCCATTGGATGGTTTTCTCAGCTAAATTTTCATACAAATCCCATCCCTCATCTTCATCTTTCTGCAAGAAACCCCCTTGGCACATACTTTCTAAGAGGGTTTTGGTGGAGTAGTCTAAACCGTCATAGAGAATTTGGCATTGTCGCCATTTCTCTATTCCATGATGTGGACATTGGACAAGGAGGTCCTTAAAGCGTTCAAAGTACCTCCAGAACGGTTCACTAGGTTCTTGCTTAAATTGCATGATCGTCTTCCTAATGAGAGCAGTTTTATGGATAGGATAGAATTTCTTCAAGAAGACCTTGATGAAACCATCCCAAGATGTGATGGAACCGGCTGCTAAGCTATAGAGCCACTTTTTCGCTAGGTCCTTAAGTGCAAACGGGATAAATCTCAACCTAATAGCATCATCTACAAGGTGTGGGATTTTCATCATAAGACATACTTCCTCAAATTCTCTTATGAAGAAGTAGGCATCTTCGGACTCTAGACCATGAAATTTGGGGAGTGTGTTGATGAATTGAGGCTTGAGCTCAAAATTGTATTCACCAACCGATGGAAGTGAGATGCATGATGGAAGTGAGGTCCTAATGGGGTAGAACCTATCCTGCAGAGATGTGGATTGAGCCATTACCGGATCTGGTCTTGGTTCAAACTTAGGTGGTGATGTGTGTCTAGTTAACCTAGATGAATTAGGGTCTCTCGACCACACTTGCATACACAATCACAGTCACAATCACAACAAGTTCAAACAGTAGTAATGAAAATCAACCAAGCCTAGTCTAAGGTATCCTTGACCTAGACAACTCCTAACTGGTTGATTGTCCACAAGAGGTAGAATGTAGACCTTGACCACAAGCTAATCAGTCAGGTCGGGGCAAGAGTGGTGGGAGGTTTTCCGTCAAATGACGTTCCTTAATTAAATAACCACAACTCTTCGGGCTTTCGGCCCTCAATCCCTTTCCTTGACACTGATTTTACAGGAGTCAATTTCCAACACTTTTCCTCTTTAGGATAATCTCCTATTGAGTTCGAGATGTCCCTAAGGCCAACGTCTATCAAATTTTAATTAGGCCAAAAAATACGAGATTATAGAACTTAAGAAGGAATGTGCAAGTGCTCAATTCTTCCGCTATAGCAAGTGGCTATGCGGGTCGTGATCCACAAGGAGGGTTTGCGATGGAAGCTTTACGTGTCTTTATTGAAATCGTTAAGAAAACAAAAGAAAGTTCTTCTCTGTTTTTTAAAGTTATGAAGTGAAAAAGAAAGTTATATTAAAGTTAGAAGAAAGTGGAAGAATGAGAAGTTGGAGAAATCAGAAAACAATGAAGCGAATATGTACAAATGAAGTGGAGAAAGAAATGATTTGGAAGAGATGGTAAAAGTGATTTAATTTACAGAAATGAACGAAAAGAAATAAAAACTTACCTTCTTTTCACCAAAAGCTTACCTTGAGTTCTTAGCTACGATGTTACCTTGAATTGGAGGCATTCAGCGCATAGCCCATAAGAGTCGAGTGTTGGTCTCTTCCACATTACATCATCAAGATACGCAAGCATGAAATGATACAGAGAGACTCACAATTCCATCGTCATGAGCTATCGGTGGCACTCGCAAAGGCAAGGCTCTTTCGATGCTTTAGACTCACTTGGAAGACAGTTGTACCAAAAAGAAAGGTAAAGTAGAAAAGAAGAAGAAGACTAAAAGAAACTACATACAAAGAGAAAACATTGATTCGATCTCATAACAATCAAAGAAAAGAAATTCATCTTACACCGGTGTCACTCCAGCTCAGCTCTAGCTTCATTCTTCTCTTCGATGAAAGTCTGACCTCCTCTTATTTACATAAATGAAAAGTACAATTACATGAAAAAGAAAAGCAAAAACCTAAACTAAGAAATGCAAAAACTAGTCTAAAATCCTAATCTGCATTGGCCTTCATTTTCAGTGCACAATATGGCCTTTTATAGGCAGAAACCCTAACAACCAAGATCCCGGGGAGGTCGGGGGAGTTCACGCTCCCCGTAACTCCCCAGGATTGCCGCGGAAACGCGGCTTTTGCCGCGTTTCCGCGGCAAGGGTGTGGCCAAGTGGCCACACCCTGTTGGTGGGTCTGTCCGGGGTCTTCTTCTGACTTTATCCTTTGTTAGTTTTGTCGTTGGAGCTCCGGATTCTGACGAAATGGCCTTGGATTTCATGGCTTTAACCGATCGATTCTGAGAGGATTCTTCTCAACCGGTTTCAACCTCTTGATTTTGCCCTGATTTTATGTGTGCGAATTAACTCTGATTTAATTCAGAATTCTGGTGGGCTTTTGGGCTCATTTCTCTTCATCTCCTTAAGGATTGGGCCTGCAAATAAATCAAACAATTAATTAGGACAATGCAGGCTTTTATTCTAAAATAAGTATGAAATGTGACATTAAATATGCAACAATAGTGACCAATCACACCCCCATACCTATCTTTTGCTCGTCCTCGAGCAAAACAACTAAACTATACTAGAGATTATTAGACCACTTTCGCAGGTCACGCGATTGCACTGAGCATGTGCAACAAGCCGTTAAACCTCTAGGTTCCCCCTAGAGGACGAGTTTTGTCTCGTGAGGGTTTTCAGCGGATTGCACCCACAAAATCCATAAAGAAAGGGAAATAAAGAGTTAGTATTTTCGAAAAGCATTTTGAAAGAGAAAAATATTTGAAATATGATTGTAAGATCTAAGCAATCTATAAGTTATAGGAAAACTGAATTTTTCATTCCTAAACTTAGTCTCTATTCAAAAATTTGTTATCAATCAAAGTAAGGAGTCAAATTGTACTTCTCATCTAGTCTCTTACTTTACCCTGAGTCGTATGCACCATCGTGACTGTGAAGTTTACTAAGGGTTCATTAACTCTAACTCTTATGCCTTATTTTTTATATATACTTTTTTTTTTTTTTGTGTGTGGTATTATCCTTAGTTCTATTAGGCTTTCTAATCTGCCCATGTAACAAGCCTTTAATCGATGACTCCCAAACCAGACGGTCTTAGGGCACCAGGTGAGAAGACACCCCTAGGACTTAAGGACTCGAGCAAACAAGGCCACAAAACTAAGGATTTTATTATATGAATCCCTTTTAGGCGTGAATACTTATGCTTTATTAGGCACAAATACCCAGCTTAATCAGAGGATCTAATCATCTTTCGCGTAAATACTAAGGCTTGCTTAGGCCAAAGCACCTAGCTAATCAATAATTAGATTTATTCATTTTTTTCTTTTTTTTTTTCTTTCAAACTTATCTAATTATCTTTAGCATAAATACTAAGGCTTGCTTAGGCAAAGCACCTAGCTAATCGATAATTAGACTTATTCATATATTTTTATATATATATATATATATATATATTTTATAAGGCATAGAATCTTTGTTTTTGAACCCTAAGTGTGTAAGTGTATGAAGTGTGCATATTTCATCAAGGTAAAGATCAAGACTAAATTACTTTGACAAATATCTTCCTAACCCTAAAAATCAAACATAATCTTATTTTGACCAAGTATAAGAAATCCTAATTTGGATTTTCCTATTCCTTAAAATTAACTTAATTTCTTACAAAAATAAGTCAAAATATTGTTTCTATTTTTCAAAAAGTTTTTAAAAGTAAAGAGAAATGTTAATTTTTTTTTAAATTTTTTTTTTTAAGAAAAAGAAAAGTTATGTTAGACCCTCCCCCACACCTATCTCATGCATTGTCCTCAATGTATGAATTAATGCATAGATGCATGAAAAAGAAGAAAGGGAAGGAAAATGGTTACCTTAAGGTGGTGGTTCCGGTGGTGGTCTGATTGGTCCACGAAACGCGGCCCAATCAACTTTTCTTGGGTCTCGGAGGAACCCACCAGCACTATCTTTAATATGACCCACTAAAAAGATAAATTCATTAAGAATTTTTATTAAAATTTACCCCATCTAATTTCCAAATTCCATAATTGATTTCGGAGTCAAATTTGTCAACCACCTCGTCCCAGAATGGAGTATGAAATGATAGAACAGTTGACTTGAACTCAGGAAAGACAGGAACTAATACCGACTCAGGAAGGTGACTTAAGTCAAGTAAAGGTTCAGGAGTCGAAATTGGTTCAAGAAGTGGGTCCAAGTCAAGAAATTGATACTCTAGTCCACATGTATTTTCTAACAATGGAATGTGACTTAAGGTGGGTGATTCCAGTTCATGAATGATAGGGGAGGAATCAAAACTGACTCTAAAACATTATTCAAATTGGTAACACAACAGGAGTCAAGATTGATTCAGAAAGTTGAACTGGATTACAGATATGAGAATCTGGGTCACATATCTCATTGACTTCAATATCAAAAATTGAGAACTTGCCAATTTGTCAATAGGATCTTCAAGAGTGTAGAATTGGTCAAGTTTAATATGATCCTCACAGATGGGTGATTCAATTTCATTATGGATTGGTACAGGATCCAATGTTGACTTGGGGAAAAGATCGAAATCAGGTGAAGATACAGGAGTCATTATTGAATCAGGAAGAAGCATTGAATCACTAAGTTGGAGTTCAAGATCATATTCATTCTCAAGTTCTATTTCAGAAAAAGGAAAACTTGCTAAACTATCAATATCTTTTTCAAAATTTGGAGTTTGGGCAAGTTCAAGTGGTTGTTCTGAAATGGAATCTTGATTTCCAAAACTACATGACTCATCGGCTCTAACAGAATGGTTAGTGACATCAGGACGATGGGAACGTAGTGATTCGACCATCATATCTATGTCACGATTACGAGTGTTTTGAGCCTGAGTCATGGATTCAAGCATCTCTTCATAGGTGATATGTTCATTGTTTTGATGAAAAGATGAAGAATTGTCTTGGAAGTGGTAGTGAAATTGTGAGTCCATCAGATCTTGGGATTTGTGTTTGGACTCACGCATACTCATTTCCAAAATTGATGGTTTCTTATTTTGGACGGGTGGAACTGAGTATGACTCGTGAAAATATTGTGGACTAGGTGGAGAAGGAGGACAAGGTGATTGGAAATTATGCTCGGGGGAGGTGAATCCCCACTGACTCGGTGAGAGTTGAAGTCATTATGGAAATTATAGTTATTAGATGGGGGGTATGGGTCATATTGATTCGGATAAGACCAATCCGGCACACTAGATTGGTCAAAGTTATGATATGCCGGGTTGGTAATATCCGAAAATGAAGTCGGTGTGTAATATGGATTATTATTGTAGTTGAAAAAATTATTATTATAGTCCATATCACACAATAGAATACAAACAAAGAAAAACAAACAAATAAACAAACAAACAAAAAAAAAAAATTCTAGCCTAAGTTAGGGTAGACTTAGGACCTAGACGACTCCTAACTGGTTAGACTGTCCACGGGAGGTCTAATGTAGACTTTAACCACAAGCTAATCAGCCAGGTCAGGGCAAGGTTGGTGGGAGGTTTTCCGTCAAAGACGTTCCTTAATTAAATAACCACCAACCTTCGGGCTTTCGGCCCTCAATCCCTTTCCTAGACACTGATTTTGCAGGAGTTAGATTCCAACATTTTTCCCCCTTAGGATAATCTCCTAATTGAGTCCGAGATGTCCTAGGACCAATGTCTACTCATTTTAAGTTAGGCTTGGGTTAGTGAGTGCTTGGAGATGGTTTTTGGGCTAAGGAAGGGTGATCAATCCCCACCTTATCTTGATTTGGGTTTTGCCCTTAGAATTGATTCGTGCAAGTGTGCAAGATATAGGAAAGTAGCATTCAAAAGCAAAATCACCCAAGAATGTTTCCTAAACTATATGCTATGCATACATACCTTGTCTCCAGCTCTCTTCAACAGTAAAGTAAAAGAATTGAAAAGACTTGTGCCTAGAATGCAAATGTCTAATCAATTTTTAACTTTCAACGAATCTTTTTACTGTTGATTATTAGCAGGTTTTGTGATGGCATATAAGAAATAAATAATTGCAGAAACTATAATTTGCAAAGCTAGCAGCCCTGCAAAAATCTGTTAGTAGTCAACTCGTCCTTGCCGCGGATCCGCGGCTTTTGCCGTAGAAATGCGGCAATTCAGAGGGCCCTTGGTCTCTGCTTTCTATAGCAAAGGCCCAAGGCCACTTATATGTTACTGCACCTTAAATTTTAGCTTTGCTTGCCCTGAACCTGCAACAGAGAAGAAAATTCATTTAGTTCTAAAAAAATTCATATTTCAAAAAAAAATTTCAGATTTCAATAAAAAATATGTTACCCTCCCCGGCAACGGCGCCAAAATTGATTGAGGCAAAACCTGCACAAAAAATACGAGATTATAGAACTTAAGAAAGGAATGTGCAAGTGCTCAATTCTTCCGCTATAGCAAGTGGCTATGCGGGTCGTGATCCACAAGGAGGGTTTGCGATGGAAGCTTTACGTGTCTTTATTGAAATCGTTAAGAAAACAAAAGAAAGTTCTTCTCTGTTTTTTAAAGTTATGAAAGTGAAAAAGAAAGTTATATTAAAGTTAGAAGAAAGTGGAAGAATGAGAAGTTGGAGAAATCAGAAAACAATGAAGCGAATATGTACAATGAAGTGGAGAAAGAAATGATTTGGAAGAGATGGTAAAAGTGATTTAATTTACAGAAATGAACGAAAAGAAATAAAACTTACCTTCTTTTCACCAAAAGCTTACCTTGAGTTCTTAGCTACGATGTTACCTTGAATTGGAGGCATTCAGCGCATAGCCCATAAGAGTCGAGTGTTGGTCTCTTCCACATTACATCATCAAGATACGCAAGCATGAAATGATACAGAGAGACTCACAATTCCATCGTCATGAGCTATCGGTGGCACTCGCAAGGCAAGGCTCTTTCAATGCTTTAGACTCACTTGGAAGACAGTTGTACCAAAAAGAAAGGTAAAGTAGAAAAGAAGAAGAAGACTAAAAGAAACTACATACAAAGAGAAAACATTGATTCGATCTCATAACAATCAAAGAAAAGAAATTCATCTTACACCGGTGTCACTCCAGCTCTAGCTTCATTCTTCTTCTTCGATGAAAGTCTGACCTCCTCTTATTTACATAAATGAAAAGTACATTACATGAAAAGAAAAGCAAAAACCTAAACTAAGAAATGCAAAACTAGTCTAAAATCCTAATCTGCATTGGCCTTCATTTTCAGTGCACAATATGGCCTTTTATAGGCAGAAACCCTAACAACCAAGATCCCGGGGAGGTCGGGGGAGTTCACGCTCCCGTAAACTCCCCAGGATTGCCGCGGAAACGCGGCTTTTGCCGCGTTTCCGCGGCAAGGGTGTGGCCAAGTGGCCACACCCTGTTGGTGGGTCTGTCCGGGGTCTTCTTCTGACTTTATCCTTTGTTAGTTTTTGTCGTTGGAGCTCCGGATTCTGACGAAATGGCCTTGGATTTCATGGCTTTAACCGATCGATTCTGAGAGGATTCTTCTCAACCGTTTTCAACCTCTTGATTTTGCCCTGATTTTATGTGTGCGAATTAACTCTGATTTAATTCAGAATTCTGTGGGCTTTGGGCTCATTTCTCTCATCTCCTTAGGATTGGGCCTGCAAATAAATCAAACAATTAATTAGGACAATGCAGGCTTTTATTCTAAAATAAGTATGGAATGTGACATTAAATATGCAACAATAGTGACCAATCAGTATGGGGGTGTGATCGGTTGTTAGTATTGCACATTCATTATCATATTCTCATACTTATGATAGAATAAACTCTGCTTTTTCCTAATTAACATTTAATTTATTTACAGATCCATTCCTAAAGGAGAGTGAAAAGAAATGAGCCCAAAAGCCCATTAAATTTAAATTTAAATCAGAATTAATTTAAAATTAGTAAATCAGGACAGATCATATCAGTTCAGATGGTTGAAAACTAGTTAGAACAAATCCCTACAAATCAATCGATTGAAGCCAAAGATCAAAGGTTATTTCGTCAAAATCTTTGACTTAAACTGCAAATCCAGCTAAAGGTAGAAGTAAATCGCGACGCCACGGAAAACCATCAACAGGGTGTGGCCAGCCGCGAAATGCGGCCAAAGTCACGTTTCCGCAGCTTTGTTGGTGAGTTAGGGCGAGCGTTTGCTCCCCCTATCTTCATACGCTCTCCTATGTTGGGTTTTGCCTATAAATACTGGGATTTTCAGAGCTTTCAGGGGACGACCATGTAGAGATAGGTTTTAGTCCCACTTTTCCATTCTTTGTAGTTTAGGTTTTTATTTTTCTTTTTATGTAATTTTTAGTTTCCATATATATAATTCAGAGGAGATCAGAGTTTCAAAGGAGAATGATAATGAAGCTTATACTGAGAGTGACACCGGTGTAAGTTGTTCTTCTTTTCTCTTATTATTATGAAATCGAATCTACAGTTACCTTTTTATGTACTTATTTTTTTTGTTCTTCTTCTTCTTCTTTTCTACTTCACTCATTCTTATACCAATTGCTATCCAAGTGAGTCTTATAGCATCGAAAGTGCCTTGCCATTGTGAGTGCCGCCGATAGCTCATGACGATGGATTTGAGTCTCTCTGTATCATTTTATGCTTGTTTTGTCTTGATGATGTAATATGGAAGAGACAAGAATCAACTCTTATGGGCTATGTGCTGATTGCCTCCACTTCAAGGTAACATCAACGCCAAAGATTCAAGATAAGTTTTTGGTAAAAAAAAGGAGGTAAGTAATTATTTTTAGTTTTTCTTTCTTTCTTTTAATCTTCAGTTTAGATCTCTAACACTATCTATCAACTTTTTTTCACTCCTTTCAATATCTTTGTAAATACTAATTTTCTATTTTCTCCACCTTCTCATTCTACCAACTTCTTCCTAACTTACATTTAACTTTTTCTCTTTTTCTTTACAAGAACTAAAAGAAGAATTTTAACCATTAATTGTAGCATAAAAGAGAACTTACTAAAAAGCTTTCATCGCTAGTCCCTTCTTGTGGATCATGACCCGATAGCCACTTGCTATTACGGTAGAATTGAGTACCTTGCACTACTATTTTAAAAGTTCTGAAATTCTGTATTCTTATGTGCAGGTTTTCTGTCAATCTTAATCGACGCGTGCAGAGCACTATCTTTAAGAGTAGATTGCGCCCCTTTAAGAAAGTATCTCGGTGCAATAGGTTGATAGCGGCCTATCCTCTAGGATTTAACGATCGCTGGCCCTGCAAACGTGCACTCGTAATGCACATGCCCTCAAACAGCTCGATTTTGTTTCCTCTAGAGATGCAGGGAAGAACTGAAGAGTTTAAGAAAATTCCTGAAGAGGAATAAGATGGTTGAGTTGTTGAGACCTTTTCTTAGTTTTTTTTCTTTGTTTTTTTTTTGAAATTGGTTGTCATTAATTAGTTTAATTATTGTGGTTTGCTTCTTCTTGCTCAATTTTGACTTGCATTGTTGTTGTTAAATATCAAATCAAGTTTATTAATTAGTTTACTTCTCTGCCAATCACTTGTTGATCTATTATAATTGATGTATTGCAGTCGGTTAAACTTCAAATTTAAAGTTTGAGGGAATTGTTTGCTTTCTCTATGCTCTGCTGATTATTTGTTTGATGGATTGCAGGTGATTCATTTGTATACCAGGCCATTGAGAACAACATGTACTTCTTCACTCCACAATATCCCACCAAGGAAAACATTTAGAGGGCTTGCTGAACTGCTGGCTTCAGTGTCTGGTTAGGTTGCGGCAAGGACAAGCATATCAAGGTCTTGTCTTGGCTCATCGGGCACAAGATGCAACTCACCTTTGTGATGTTGAAAAAAATGTCTGAATTACTGCTAAGCTATCTAAATTAAACTTTCAAGAAGGAAGGAACTTCTTTATCTTGATCGAGACTGCAGAGCACTGTCCTTAAGAGTAGATCACGCCCCTCTGAGAGAGTATCTCTGTGCAGCAGGTTGATAGCGGCCTATCCTCTAGGATTCAATGATCGCTGGCCCTGCAAGCGTGCACTCGTAATGTACAGGCCCTCGTACATCTCGGTTTGTTTTCTATAGAGATGTAGAAAAGATATGAAGAGTTTAAGAAAATTTCTGAAGAAGAAGAAGATGGTTGAGTTATTGAGACCTTTTCTTAGTTTTTTTTTCTTTGTTTTTTTTTTTTCAAATTGGTTGTCATTAATTATTTTAATTATTGTAGTTACTTCTTCTTGCTCAAATTTTGACTTGCATTACTGTTGTTAAACAGCAAATCATGTTTATTAATTAATTTGCTTCTCTGTGAATCCACTTGTTGATCCATTATGATTGATATATTGAAGTCTGTTAAACTTCAAATTTAAATTTTAAGGGAATTGTTTGCTTTTTCTATGTTGTGCCGATCAATTGTTTAATGGATTGTAGGTGATTCATTTCTATACCACGGCTTTGAGAACAACATTTAATTCTTCATTCCCAGGTATCCACCAAGGAGAACTCTCAGAGGGCTTGCTGAACTGCTCGCTACAGTGTCTGGCTAGGCTGCGGCAAGGACAAGCACATCAAGGCCGGGTCTCGGCTCATCGGGCACAAGACACAACTCACCTTTATGATGTTGGAAAAAATGTACGAATTACTAGTAAGCTATTTAAATTAACTTTCAAGAAGGAAGGAACTTCTTTATTTTGATCAAGGAATGCAGAGCACTATCCTTAAGAGTAGATCGTGCCCCTCTGAGAGAGTATCTCGATGCAGCAGGTTGATGGCGGCCTATCCTCCAGGATTCAACGATCGTTGGCCCTACAAGCATATACTCATAATGCACAGGCCCTCGAATAGCTCGATTTCATTTCCTTCAGAGATGCAGGGAAGAACTGAAGAGTTTAAGAAAATTTCTGAAGAGGAAGAAGATGGTTGAGCTGTTGAGACCTTTTCTTAGTTTTTTCTTTGTTTTTTTTTTCCAAATTGGTTGTCATTAATTTGTTTAATTATTGTGGTTTGCTTCTTCTTTCTCAAATTTTGACTTGCATTGTTGTTGTTAAACATTAAATCAAGTTTATTAATTAGTTTGCTTCTCTGCCAATCACTTGGTGATCCATTATGATTGATATAATGACTGTTAAACTTCAAATTTAAATTTTGAGGGAATTGTTTGCTTTCTCTATGCTGTGCTGATCATTTGTTTGATGGATTGCAGGTGATTCATTTCTGTACCAGGGCATTGAGAACTACATGTACTTCTTCACTCCCCGGTATCCCACTACGGAGAACTCTCAGAGTGCTCGCTAAACTGCTGGCTGCGGTGTCTGGCTGGGCTGCGGTAAGGATTGTAATACTTAGAGGGGGTGAATAGGTGACTAGCTAGTCTAATGGTCAATTAATGCAGAATTAAAACTATTAATGCAAACTAAAAACTATTATGCACAACACACTATGTATAACACAAGAGTGTAACCAAATTCTCTGTGAAAGGCTCTGGACTAACTCCTCAAGATTCCTCTAGATAAGAGTTGAGGTGCCGCTTTGGCTCTCTTGATTGAATACAAGTGCTAGCAAACAATCCCCAAGCATATAACAATTACGCACAATGAATATCAAGCATATAAGGATAATGACAATATAAGCATGCAAGATATAAACACAAGTGAGAGATAGAGAGTAAGCAATCGCAAACACAGGAGACTTGTTTCGAGGTTCGAGCAACTTGCTCGATGTCCCCGCCTTCAAGACTAATCGATCTCATCAGATCACTCGGTGCCGCAACACCTCCAGGGAATGTTCATACTAGAACTCCTTTAGACTCTCTAGTCCCTCTCTTGTTCCTGCAAGAACAAACACCCCATAAGCCCACTAGCTCGACGAGGCTGCACCTCTACAAAGAGTTCACACACGAACTCGAAACACCGCGAATACACAAGTCCGCCTCCTCAAAGTACAAGATGAAGTCTTTGGTGATCACAACACTTTGATCACCTAAAAATAATCTCACAACTACTCTCCTATAGGATGATGTAGCAATCGAAAGCTCAAGTATATTTGTGAGAAAACTAGGATTGATTAAGTGGAGGAAAACTCAAGAATCACTTTTAAAACACTCTGGATAAACTTTTCTTTTAATTGGAAATATTAGCTCTCAAAATAATGGAAAAAATCTTTGAAATAAGTTGGAAAAACTAGCTTTAAAACTCTCCAAAATTCTTATCTAAAACAGTCCAAGAAATCCCCAATTTATAGGCCAAAGAAAACTAGCCTTTGAGGTCCAGTCAGCAGTTCTGGCCCGGTCGACCGAGCTCCAACGGTTAGATTTCTGACTGTTGTTGGTTGATCGGCCCGGTCGACCACTAATGGTCAGAAATCTAACCATTGAAGCCTCAATCGACTGGCTGGGTCGACCGTAGCCTGGAACAGAGAGTAGACACTCTCTGCCGGTCGACCGACCCAGTCGATTGGGGCTTTCCAGAGAGCAGAGCTCTCTAGACGGTCGACCGGCACGGTCCACTGGCCCTTCAGCCAGACTGGCGTGCACGTCTATACACGTCGGTCAACCAACTCGGTCGACCGACTCCTAACTCAGTCGACCTGTCCGGTCGACCGGCAGAAGCCAGAAACAGTCTTTTTAGGTTTTGAAAACTTGGTATTTTTCCTTTGGTAAGAGCCCATAAATCTCTAAAATCTACAAAAATAGTTTCAGTATAATACTTTGATATACAAACATGTTTGAGCAAAATTAAGACATGTTACAAATATTTTGAACTACTTTTGTAACTTAGAATTTTGGCTAAAAAACAAAAACCGTATTTTCCAAATAGCCTTTTCCAAAACATCTCCAAACACAAAAACAAGATATTTAAAATACTTTTAAAGCATAAGGTGTGTGAATATGATCCACTACACATACATGATGAAATATCTATATTTTTGATAATAAGCTCTAAACTTGTTTTGGTTAAAACACATGTATATATGGAAATCCAAAACCAAACCGGTATTTTTCCAAATTGAAAGTTCTTTTGCAAAATGAAAATTCTTTTAAGAAAACAAAACTAAATAATGTGTGTGAGTGTATATGGTATACTTGAGTAATCCACCAACTATTCTATCCTTTGCATTTTATCTAAAAACAAAATCTTATAAAAAAAAAAACCTAGAAACAAGTCTTCTCCTGAATGTCTTCACTTGAAGTCTTCTTCTCCTTCTTGACTTGGTCCAAATTTGATCCAATGAGCTAAACTCCTCTTGAGTACTTGATATGGTCTTGATACACAAGCTCTTAAATCAACCTATGTTAGCTCCAAAACTCGACTTTAAATCCTTTGTTGAAGCTAAACACCTACTAAGATCTTGATCACAAATCTGAGACTAAATAAATACAAGATTATTAGTACTATAACTACATGAGTTAATCATCATAAAAATAGAGTGATGGGCCTTTCAGCCAACAAGTATAAGCACATCAAGGTCGGGTCTCAGCTCATCAGGCACAAGATTCAACTCACCTTTGTGATGTTGGGAAAAAATGTACGAAATACTGCTAGGCTATTCAAATTAAACTTTCAAGAAGGAAGTAACTTCTCTATTTTGATCGAGGCGTGCGGAGCACTATTCTTAAGAATAGATCGTGCCCCTCTAAGAGAGTATGTTGGTGCAGCAGGTTGATGGCGGCCTACCCTCTAAGATTCAACTACCGTTGGCCCTGCAAGCGTGCACTCGCAATGTGTAGGCCCTCGAACAGCTCGGTTTTGTTTCCTCCAGAAATGCAGAGAAGAACTGAAAAGCATAAGAAAATTTCTGAAGAGGAAGAAGGTGGTTGAGTTGTTAAGACCTTTTCTTAGTTTTTTCTTTGTTTTTTTTCAAATTGGTTGTCATTAATTAGTTTAATTATTGTGGTTTGCTTTTCCTTGCTCAAATTTTAACTTGCATTGTTGTTCCTAAACATCAAATCAAGTTTATTAATTAGTTTGCTTCTCTGCCAATCACTTGTTGAACTATTATGATTGATATATTGAAGTCGGTTAAACTTTAAATTTAAATTTTGAGGGAATTTTTTGTTTTTTTCTATGTTATGCGGATCATTTTTAGATGGATTGCAGGTGATTCATTTCTATACCGGTTATAGAGTACAACATGTACTTCTTCACTCCCCAGTATCCCACTAAGGAGAACTCTCAGAGGGCTCACCGAACTGCTCACTATGGTGTCTGGCTAGGCTGTGACAAGGACAAGCACATCAAGGTCGGGTCTCGGCTCTTCAGGCACAAGACACATCTCACCATTGTGATGTTGGAAAAAATGTACGAGTTACTGCTAAACTATTTAAATTAAACTTTCAAGAAGGTTGTACTTCTCTATTTTGATTGAGACATGCGGAGCACTGTCCTTAAGAGTAGATCGCGTCCCTCTGAGAGAGTATCTCGGTGCAGCAGGTTGATGGCGGCGTACCTTCTAGGATTCAATGATCGCTGGCCCTGCAAGCGTGCACTCATACTGCGCAGGAGCTCGAACAGCTCGGTTTTGGTTCCTCTAGAGATGTAGGGAAGAACTGAACAATTTAAGAAACTTTCTGAAGAGGAAGAAGTTGGCTGAGTTGTTGAGACCTTTTCTTAGTTTTTTTCTTTGTTTTCTTTTTTCAAATTGGTTGTCATTAATTAGTTTAATTATTGTGGTTTGCTTCTTCTTGCTTAAATTTTGACTTGCATTGTTTTTGTTAAACATCAAATCTAGTTTATTAATTCGTTTGCTTCTCTTCCAATCACTTTTTGATCCATTATGATTGATAAATTAAAGTCGGTTAAATTTCAAATTTAAATTTTGAGGGAACTGTTTGCTTTCTCTATGCTGTGCTGATCATTTGTTTAATGGATTACAGGTGATTCATTTCTATACCAGGGTATTGAGAACAACATGTACTTCTTTATCCCTGGTATCTGATCGGGGAAAATCGCGCACAAAAAGTGTATGTTTTGAAATCGATATTTAAAGTGTGTGTGCTTTGACTTCCTCGATACTTCCGTTATAGCATAGAGGCTAAAACGAGTCGAATCCATAAGGACTGGAGGCGATAGAAGCTTTACCGGTTGATTCACGTGTTTGTTAAAAGTTCTTCAAAGTTTTAAAGAATCAAAAGAAAATAAAAGAAAGAATGAAAAGGGAAGTACGGTGAAATATAAAGAAGTGGGAAACATAGAAAAGAATATATTTGTGGTTTTTGGTATTTCTAAAATAAGTGAAAGAGAAAGAAACCTCACGGCTACTAACTACTAACGACTCCACCAACACGCTAACCTCCTAGTGATAGTTGCCTCACATGTATCATTGGCCATCACCAGTCCTTGGTTCAAGAGCGATTCAAAGCATGACCCATATGTAACTCTTCACAACCCAACTCAACAAAGAAACACAAGCTACACTTAAATCATCAAAACCCAATAAGAGCAAGCTGAAATAAAGTAATGTAAGCTTGTTAGTGGTTAGGAAGTTAGAGTTAGATCCATCATCATGAGCCATTAATGGCTCTTGCAAGAGCAAGGTCAAATCGAGGCTATTAGATTCATGTGGATTATCATAAAAGATGTTAGACTAGTTTGTTAGCCCAAGAGGTTACACTCTCCATTGTTTTGTGTTTTGATGATAACAAACCAAATAAGTGCTATTTGGTACTAATCTTTTATCTTAGATGAGTTTCAGGTTTTGTACCATGTTTAGAGTTCATTCGCTTCGCTTTTGCAAAAACTTCTAAGTTCCAACAAGCATTGAAGGCAAATTGCACATCAAGGAAGGATCATAGAAGAGAAGGCACTAGCAAGGCATTGGATGGCTCAAAGATTGCTTCAGAGGTCCTTAGGTTTTATTTTCTAGCTTTATAGTATGTTAAAGAATGTTGATTAGGTTTGAAGCTCAAACACACACGTCTTCACGCGTATACCATTTCCAAGTTTATTTCTTATAAAATATACAAAAATATTTTAATACTAAATCTTTCTTCTACAAATTCTTTATTATGTTAGATACTGAATTTGTGTTTGAAATAGATTTGATAAAAATATTAATCTCTTCAAAATTCTATTTTTATTTCATCTTTTGGCCTGAGCCGGTCGACCGGTTATCTACCACCAGTCGACCGATGTCCTGGCAGAATGCACGTATCCGTGTGCATGTCTGTCGGTCGACCGGGGCAGTCGACCGGAGTCCTGGCAGAGTGCACGTATCCGTGTGCACGTCTGTCGGTCGACCGACTGTCTACCGACAGTCGACCGGAATTTCATTTTAAGTCTCAGTCAGGCATCAGTCGACCGGATCGGTCGACCGATAGTTTGTTTTGCTCTCTGTATCTTTTCAGTCGACTGGATCAGTCGACCGATAGTTCATAACGGTCGGATTTTTGAACTATCGGTCGACCGGGCCAGTCGACCGATCTGTCCGTTGAACAGTAAACGGGCAGATTTTTATAGCTGTTTATTTTTGATTTTTGAATTTAAAAATCCGTTTAAGGGTATATTTGGAACTAATTACCTCCTAAACTTCAGTAATTAATTCCTAGCCCTAAACCCTAGCCCTCTCCTATAAATAGGGGTGTTTGGGGAGAGTTTCTTTACAACAATTATTCAAGAGAAAAATTCAAAGTTTGGAAAATTCAAAAGAGCTATTGTCTGGTTTTTGTGCTGATATTTCTCACTCATTTCAGAAGTGTTTTCTTGATAATACTCTCTGATTTGATTTCATTTTTTTCTTCACTTACACAAGAGCTTCATTCCTTCTCAATATTCTCTAAGGACCTTTGTAAGGGAAGAGATATTTGAAAGAGAGAGTTTGTGATCTTTTGATTACTAAGGAATTCTATTGTGCTGATATTGTAGGAGTTGGGTACTCCATTGTAATTGAGATCTTTGTGATAGTGGAAGTAGCTAGAATCCTTCTGGGGAAGGCGGGGAGTAGAGCTGGGTGCTCGAACCTCGATAACATATCTTTGTGTTTGCGATTGGTTTACTTTCCATTGCTATTACTTTGTGTTTTTGATTGCTATTGCCATATTCATCATACTTCATATTGTCAATCAAAATCCCATACAACAAGGTTGCATTGCGCACCTCTAACTCATTTTACGAGGAAGCCGGAGGAAGGAGTTCAGAACCCCGCAAGGGGCATACGGCTCTTAGTCTTGTTTTGGGAGATTGTTGCATTGCATTTGCATTCATCTCACCTTATTGCTCATTATTTTTAAATTGGCCTTAGATTAGCATAATCACCTATTCACCCCCCCTCTAGGTGATTTTCAATTGGTATCAGAGCTTGGACTCTAGGTTTGGCTTAACATCCTTAGAGAGATCCTTAAAATATTGCTAATCAACATTTTCATTCATCCATACATACACTAGTAAACATGGCCGACAACATTAAAACCCCTCCTAAATTTGATGGACTTAATTTCCCTATTTGGAAGGTTAGGATGACTATTTTCTTGCAATCTTTGGGTAGCTTAGTAGCCAAGTTCTTAACCAAATCCTATGAAGAACCCGATGGTGATGAAAGCACTTGGACCGACCTTGACTTTAAAGAATATGAGGCTAACTCCAAAGCCCAAAATTCCCTTTTAACCGCCTTAAATGAGGATGACCTTACACGGGTAATTCATTGCCAATCCGCCTATGAGATTTGGCAACACTTATTGGTCACGCATGAAGGGACTTCACAAGTCAAGAGAGCTAAAATAGATCTCTTGAGGTCTCAATATGAATCATTTAGAATGCTTGATGATGAATCCATTGATTGTATGATTACTCGTTTTACAAAAATTACAAATGGTCTTTCTTCATTAGGTGACGTCATCTCCAACGATCAAAAGGTGCGCAAAGTGATTCGGGCACTTCCTCCATCTTGGGAGATAAAGGCCACCACCTTAAAGGAGTTGAACGACAAGGACGAGATGGACATCATAAGTCTCATTGGGAACCTAAAGACCCATGAGATGGAGAAGAAGGCAAGAGAAGAGGCCGCTCCAACAAAGAAGAAGTCCATAGCTTTCAAATCTTCATCCACCCTTGAAGATGATGATGAAGATGAAGAAGAAGATGAGGAGCTCTCCCTCCTAGTGCGCAACATCAAGAGGATGTACCGGAAGAACAAGCAAAATTTCCGGAGAAAGTTTGAAGGCAAAGAGGAGCGAAAGATCATTTGCTACAATTGCCGCAAGCCCGGACACATCATGGCCGATTGTCCGGAATTCAAGAAGAAAATGACTTCCTCCTTCAAGCCAAGGAAGCAAGAAGAAAAGAAGGCTTACAAGGCCACTTGGGATTCGGAAAGCGAGTCCGAAGAAGAAGAGGGAGTGGATACCGCGAACATGTGTTTCATGACAAACACACCCAAGGTAAACCCTCAATCTCTTGAATCTATTGATAATGAAGATGATGATTTGAGTAAGGAAGTTCTAGTTCATGCTTTTGTAGAACTTTCCGAAACTTATGATAACAAGAAAATGGAATGCTTTAAATTACAAAAGGAAGTTGCTTTTCTTAAATCTCAACTTGCTTTGGTTACAAAAGAAAAAGATGATCTTTCTTCCAATCTTGTTGTTGTTCAAAATGAATTTAATGCTTATAAGATTTCTTGTAAGGGTAAAACCCCTATTGTTGATAATAATGAAATTTCTTGTTTTAAATCTAAGATGAATGATTTTGAAAAAGTTTTAAAAGATTGTGCTTTTAATACAAAGAAGCTTGAAGAAAAATTTTCTAAAAAGAATACTTCTCATGCTAAAGTTTCTTATGATAAGATTTCTCATGCTCACACCCCACAACACACACATGCTAAATCTTTTCATGCTCACAATGCCAATGCTCACAAATCACACACTCACTATGCTTTTAAATATGGTAGAGTGTATAGATGCACATATTGTGGCAAAAATGGACATTTAGCTAAATTTTGTTATGATAAATTGCATACTTCAAATAATCTTGTTTGGGTTAATGGCTCTAACCCTCATGGACCCAAGAAAATGTGGGTACCAAAATTAAGTCCTAAAATGTTTGATGTAGGTACACACCAAGGCTCCAAGACGTAGGGAGCGGTGGTACCTTGATAGTGGTTGTTCGAGGCACATGACATGGGATATCAACAACTTCACAACCCTATCAAGGTACATGGAAGGTGGCTCCGTCACCTTCGGGGATGATTCCAAAGGAACTATCATCGGTATAGGTAACATTCAAGTTGGTTCATCTCCTATTATAGAGAATGTTGTTTTGGTTGATGGTTTAAAGCATAATTTGCTTAGTATTAGCCAATTTTGTGATCGTGGTCTTAAAGTTGTTTTTGATGATTCTTCTTGTAAGATTTTTGATGTTAAATCGAATGATTGTATTTTGACCGGATTTCGTGATGATAATGTTGACATGCTTAATGTAGAGTGTTCTACTAAATGTTTAAATGCTTTTGATGAAAATTCTTGGCTTTGGCATAGAAGATTAGGACATGCATCTTTTGAACATATTTCTAGAATTAATTCTAAGGAATTGGTGAAGGGTATTCCTTGCTTGAGTTTTGAGAAAGACCGCATTTGTAGTGCGTGCCAACTTGGGAAACAAACCAAGTCTTCCTTTAAACCAATCAAGGATATCATGTCAACTAGACCGTTAGAATTAGTTCATATGGATTTATTTGGACCAACTAAAACTAAAAGCTTAAATGGTAGTAGATTTGCATTTGTTTTAGTTGATGATTTCTCTCGATTTACTTGGGTTTTCTTTTTGCAAAATAAAGATCAAACTTTTTCTCACTTTAAGATTTTTAGAAAAAGAGTTGAAAAAGAAAAAGGTTTTCCGATTTTGAGAATAAGGAGTGATAGAGGTGGTGAGTTTGTTAACCAACTCTTCATGACTTATTGTGATGAAAAGGGAATTAAGCATGAGATGTCTTGTCCTAGGACTCCACAACAAAATGGAGTTGTAGAAAGGAAAATAGAACACTTCAAGAGATGGCTAGGACAATGATAAGTGAATACGACCTCCCTCAATATTTATGGGCCAAGGCCGTAAACACCGCATGCTATATATCGAATCGTATTTATTTATGCAAAAATTCTTCAAAAACTTCTTTTGAAATGTATCATTCTAGAAAACCAAATGTTTCATATTTTAAAGTTTTTGGATGCAAATGTTTTGTTTTGAACACTAAAGAGTATTTGGGTAAATTTGATGCTAAGGCTTATGAGGCTATCTTTGTAGGATATTCCTCTACAAGCAAAGCATATAGAGTTTTTATTAGATCTTCACTTTCTATTGAAGAAACTATGCATGTTAAGTTTGAAGAGTCTAATGTGTTTGTTGAGAATGTTGTAGAGATTTAACCATTAGGTGAAAGCATGGAGAGACTATCCTTGAAGGACTCACCCGCACAAGAAGATAAGCAAGAACCTTTAGGTGAAGTTCAAAAGGATAATGAGGAAAGTGCGCAACCACTTCCCAAAGCTTGGAGATACGCTACAAATCATCCGAAGGAGCTCATTTTGGGTGATGCTTCCAAAGGAGTCACAACGCGCTCCAAACTCCATGACATATGTGGTAACTTTGCTTTCATTTCTCATGTAGAACCCAAAGGCATTCTCGAAGCCGAGACGGACCCATATTGGTTGCTTGCCATGCAAGAGGAACTCAATCAATTTGAGCGCAACCAAGTTTGGCACCTTGTTCCTAAGCCCCACGATAGACCAATAATTGGTACTAAGTGGATCTTTAGGAATATGTTGGATGAGTCCGGAAATGTCATTAGGAATAAAGCTAGGTTAGTAGCCCAAGGTTACACTCAAGTTGAGGGAATCGACTTTGAGGAATCCTTTGCACCCGTAGCACGGCTTGAAGCCATACGGATAACACTAGCTTATGCATCTTTTAAAAATTTCAAACTTTTTCAAATGGATGTAAAAAGTGCATTTTTAAACGGTTTTCTTAATGAAGAAGTTTATGTTTCTCAACCTCCCGGTTTTATTGATCATGCTCATCCCGATTTTGTTTTCAAACTCGATAAGGCTTTGTATGGTTTGAAACAAGCTCCAAGAGCTTGGTATGAAAGGCTTTCAAGTTTTCTAATTTCAAACAATTTTATTAAAGGCAAAGTAGACACTACTCTATTCACTAAGCATGTTGATAATGATATTTTAATTGTCCAAATTTATGTTGATGATATAATTTTCGGTTCTACTAATGAAGTTTTATGCAAGGATTTTGAAAAGGTAATGCAACAAGAATTTGAAATGTCCTCCATGGGTGAACTCAACTTCTTCCTTGGACTCCAAGTCAAGCAATTGCAAGATGGGAACTTCATCTCTCAAGCCAAATACGCAAAGGAACTCGTGAAGAGGTTTGGACTTGAAGACGCTAAAACATGCAACACTCCCATGGCAACTACAACCAAGCTTGATAAGGACGAACAAGGTAAAAATGTTGATATTAAATTGTTTAGAAGCATGATAGGTAGTCTTTTATATTTAACGGCAAGTAGGCCGGATATCATGTTTAGTGTGTGTCTTTGTGCTAGATTTCAATCGTGTCCCAAAGAATCTCATTTAATTGCCGTAAAACGCATTATTCGTTATGTTAAGGGAACGATTGGATTAGGTCTTTGGTATCCGAAAACTATAGATTTTTCTATGACTAGTTATTCGGACGCCGACTATGCGGGTTGTAGAGTAGATAGAAAAAGTACTAGTGGAACATGTCAATTTCTCGGTAATTGTCTTGTTTCATGGTCCTCTAGGAAGCAAAATTCCGTAGCTCTATCAACCGCCGAGGCGGAGTATGTTGCCGCGGGGGTTTGTTGTGCACAAGTCCTTTGGATGAAACATACTCTCCTTGACTATGATTTGCATTATAAAAATATTAAAATATTTTGTGATAATACTAGTACTATTCATTTAACCAAAAATGCAAATCAACATAGTAAGACCAAGCACATTGAGATTAGATATCACTTTCTTATAGATCATTTTGAGAAAGGTGATATAGATATTGATTATGTTTTCACCGATTTTCAACTAGCCGATATTTTCACAAAACCACTTGATTTTGCTAGATTTTCGTTTATTTGTGGAGAATTAAATTTGTGTATTATTGATTAAACATGTTTTTCTAACCCTTTTTGATGTATGACAAAAAGGGGGAGAATAAGTTAACATGGACAAAAATAAGTTCATTTGGTCTTGGTTGGTTCCATATGAATTTATATGATGTTTTGGTTTGATGTTTTGGTTTTATGAGTTTTTGTATTTTAGTTGGTATTTTAGTTTAAAATTGGTATCAAGGAGCAATTTTTGATTTTTGGTATTTTTGGTATCAAGTGCAAGTTTTGAGTTTTATTGTTGTTTTAAATAGATTTCCATAATTGGTGCATCATTTCTATTTTTCATTTCAATTATTGGTATCTAGAGCATACTTACATGTTTTAAATATAGCATAATTTGAGGGGGAGTTTTTCTCATCCCTATATTTTTGTAAATAGCCTATTTGTTTTGTCATCATCAAAAAGGGGGAGATTGTTAGCCCAAGAGGTTACACTCTCCATTGTTTTGTGTTTTGATGATAACAAACCAAATAAGTGCTATTTGGTACTAATCTTTTATCTTAGATGAGTTTCAGGTTTTGTACCATGTTTAGAGTTCATTCGCTTCGCTTTTGCAAAAACTTCTAAGTTCCAACAAGCATTGAAGGCAAATTGCACATCAAGGAAGGATCATAGAAGAGAAGGCACTAGCAAGGCATTGGATGGCTCAAAGATTGCTTCAGAGGTCCTTAGGTTTTATTTTCTAGCTTTATAGTATGTTAAAGAATGTTGATTAGGTTTGAAGCTCAAACACACACGTCTTCACGCGTATACCATTTCCAAGTTTATTTCTTATAAAATATACAAAAATATTTTAATACTAAATCTTTCTTCTACAAATTCTTTATTATGTTAGATACTGAATTTGTGTTTGAAATAGATTTGATAAAAATATTAATCTCTTCAAAATTCTATTTTTATTTCATCTTTTGGCCTGAGCCGGTCGACCGGTTATCTACCACCAGTCGACCGATGTCCTGGCAGAATGCACGTATCCGTGTGCATGTCTGTCGGTCGACCGGGGCAGTCGACCGGAGTCCTGGCAGAGTGCACGTATCCGTGTGCACGTCTGTCGGTCGACCGACTGTCTACCGACAGTCGACCGGAATTTCATTTTAAGTCTCAGTCAGGCATCAGTCGACCGGATCGGTCGACCGATAGTTTGTTTTGCTCTCTGTATCTTTTCAGTCGACTGGATCAGTCGACCGATAGTTCATAACGGTCGGATTTTTGAACTATCGGTCGACCGGGCCAGTCGACCGATCTGTCCGTTGAACAGTAAACGGGCAGATTTTTATAGCTGTTTATTTTTGATTTTTGAATTTAAAAATCCGTTTAAGGGTATATTTGGAACTAATTACCTCCTAAACTTCAGTAATTAATTCCTAGCCCTAAACCCTAGCCCTCTCCTATAAATAGGGGTGTTTGGGGAGAGTTTCTTTACAACAATTATTCAAGAGAAAAATTCAAAGTTTGGAAAATTCAAAAGAGCTATTGTCTTGGTTTTTGTGCTGATATTTCTCACTCATTTCAGAAGTGTTTTCTTGATAATACTCTCTGATTTGATTTCATTTTTTTCTTCACTTACACAAGAGCTTCATTCCTTCTCAATATTCTCTAAGGACCTTTGTAAGGGAAGAGATATTTGAAAGAGAGAGTTTGTGATCTTTTGATTACTAAGGAATTCTATTGTGCTGATATTGTAGGAGTTGGGTACTCCATTGTAATTGAGATCTTTGTGATAGTGGAAGTAGCTAGAATCCTTCTGGGGAAGGCGGGGAGTAGAGCTGGGTGCTCGAACCTCGATAACATATCTTTGTGTTTGCGATTGGTTTACTTTCCATTGCTATTACTTTGTGTTTTTGATTGCTATTGCCATATTCATCATACTTCATATTGTCAATCAAAATCCCATACAACAAGGTTGCATTGCGCACCTCTAACTCATTTTACGAGGAAGCCGGAGGAAGGAGTTCAGAACCCCGCAAGGGGCATACGGCTCTTAGTCTTGTTTTGGGAGATTGTTGCATTGCATTTGCATTCATCTCACCCTTATTGCTCATTATTTTAAATTGGCCTTAGATTAGCATAATCACCTATTCACCCCCCCTCTAGGTGATTTTCAAGTTGACGGTTAGTAGTTAGTTGCCATGAGAGAAAAGATTAGCTAGACATGTAAGAGTTAGAGAAGAAGCAAATAGAGATAAATGAAGAACCTTTCATTGAGTGTCACCCTCCATTACAAGAACCTTCTCTTCTATCCTCTGATCACTCTCTTTCCTTTACATGATCTATAAAAATGGAAAATACAAAAAAAGAAGAACAAGAACTAAACTAAACTACCCTAAAATACAACATAGAGAAGAAAAATTACATTAAACTCTGCATATTCCTTCTCAAAACCCCAAGGGGATATTTATAGTCACCAGGGATGAGGGGGGCCAGGGGACAGGCCTGGCTCAAAACGCGGCTAGGGCTGCGGCCGTATGGCTGCGAAAACGTGGCCAAGGCTGCATTTCCGCGGCCCTCCTGAGGCCGCGCGCGCGGAGCTTCGAGTCGCGCGCGCTCCCGTCTGTCCCCTGTCAGACCCTGTGCTCAGTTTTTGGTTTGCAGCCCTTGGTTTTGATAGAATCAGCTCTCTAGGTAAATAGCTATCTTTAATAGGCCTTTACTCACCAATTAAATGGTGATTTAGGGTCTTCTTCTTCATTGCACACCATGGACCTAGATCAAGCAAGCAAAGTTTTATTAGCAGAATTTAATATGACATTAATGTGAAGATGTGATACAAATTATGCAAAATTAGCGACTAATCACACTCCCACACTTATCTTTTGCTTGTCCTGAGAAAAATGAAAAACTAAGGAATTATTACACCACTTTCGCAGGTGACACGATTGCACTGAGCATGTGCAACAAGCCGTTAAACCTCTAAGTTCCCTTTAGAGGAGGAGTTTTGTCTCCTGAGGGTTTTTAGTGGATTACACCCACAAAATCTATAAAGAAAGAAATTAAATATTAGAATTTTGAAAACGCATTTTTGAAATATAGAAAAGTGTTGAAGTATTTTTGTGAAAATATAAGTTATCTAAGGTCATAGGTTAACCAGAAATTGTTCTTTCTTAAACTAAGTCAAAATGCAAAATATCTTATTATAAATTAAATGTAAGAATTTAAAATTGAATTGACTCTTTGATCTTTCATAAAACTCTTAGAAAAATATGCACTTTATGAACTGTGAAGATTTTTGGGATATCGACTCAAGCTTTCATGCCATTTATTTATATTATTATATATGTATATATATATATTTCATTTTCTTCCCTTAGTTTTCTTAGGCTTTCTTATTTACCGGGTAGTGAGCCTTTAGTCAGTGAATCCCAAACCAGATGGTCTTAGGGCACCAGATAAGAAAACATCCCTCGAACTTAAGGACTCAAGTAAACAAGGTCACAAAACTAAAGGGGATAATTTTTTTTTGTCCACCATTTTAGGTGTGAATAATTATGCTTCATGAGGCATAATTACCCAACTTCAATAGGTGGTTTTTTTTATTATTTTTTTGAATGTATATATTTATGGCATTTTCAGTCTTTGTTTCAATCCCAAAAATTGTATAAGTGTGGAGTGCATAAATTTAAGGCAAAAAATTTAAGATCAAATTATCTTTTCAATTTTACTTTCTTATCCTAAAATTTAAACAAGATTTATTATTTTGAATCGGTTTAAAATTTCATAATTTTAGGTCTTACTAATTCCAAGATAGTCTTAATTTTCTTAAAAATAAATCAAAAACTATTTCTCTTGTTTCAAAAAGTTTTGTAAAAAGCAAAGAAAAATTTTTATATGAAAGATTTTTTTGATTGATTAAAAAGAAGTGTAAAAGAAAGAAAATACAAAATTAACTTCGTTAGTAAACCCTCCCCCAAACTTATCTGATGCATCGTCCTCAATGCATCGTGAATGTGTAAATACATGAAACAAATGGAGAAGGAAGGAAGATTACCTCAAGGGGGTGGCTCTAGTGGTGGTCGGATTGGACCAAGCGTTGCGACCCAATCAAGATATCGTGGATCATCCAAAAATCCATCAAGGACCTCTCTAATATGACCCCAGAAAAGAATGATGGATTGAATGGTCTTATTGAAATATTTATCCTCATCTAATTTTCAATTTTAAAAAATAATTACTGAGTCACTTTTGTCAACATTCTTATCCAACAATGAAGTGTGATTTTTGAAAATGATAGATTTGGACTTAAATGGAATAGGAAGAAAAACCAGTACCGACTTGAAAAATTGACTCAGATCAAGTTGAGAGTCAACAATGAGAGTCGAAATTGGTTCAAAAATAGGGTCCAAGCCAAAGAATTGATGTTCGCACACTTTCCCCATAGTGTGATCATAAGATATTGGTGATTCAATTTCATAGTGTACGGGTACAGGATTCAATGTTGATTCCAAAATAAAGAAAAAAAATCTGATAAAGATACCGGAGTCATTATTGAATCAAAAACTAAAATGGAGTTCCCAACAGGAAGTTCAGGATCACATTCAGGTTCGATTTCAATTTCAGGGAAGGGATAACTTACTAGAAGGTCCAGGTGACTTACATAACTTGGAGTTTGGTCAAGTTCGAATGTGTGTTCTGTAATTGAATCTGGGTTCCCAAATTGACATGATTCAAGGGTCAAATCAGTAGAGTTAGGGATATAAGAATTGGTCAATGGTTGACAAGAAAGATTTTCCTCACTTTCATTAATCAGATCACTCATTATTGAGACTAACCTACTGACAGATAGGGTAACAGAATGTTGAGTCTGAATCATGTCTTCCATACTTATTGTAATTGGTTTTTCTTGAAAAGATTAGTATGGAAGTTGATTTTGGAAATTGTGGTGAAATTGTGAGTCCATCGGATTTTGCGGTTGCTACTCGGACTCACGTAAGGGTTCCATACTCAATTCCAGTATTGAAGTTTGTTCATTTTGAATTGTGGTGAGACCGAAAAAGATGAGTATGACTCTTGAAAATCTGGTTGAAAGGATAAGTCCAACATGTTTTGCATTCTTTCACAAAAGACTTCCAAACGCTTTTCTAGTTTAGATTCTTCTTCAATTGGATGCTCTAGAAAAGGAGTATGTGGAGTTTGATATGGAAAGGATTGTGAATTGAGCAAATTTTGCATTTGTTGTAGGGACTCTTCTATACTCCTTTCTAAATCAGATTTTTCTTCAGGTGGTGGAACAGGAAAAGGAGTATATGAATCAAAATCGGGGAATGAAAATTATGTACAAGGTGGTTGATAATTAGACTCAAGGGAGTTGAATCCCCATGAACTCTGTGAAGAGTGAAATTATTTTGAAGATTATAGTCATATGATGGAGGATAAGGGTCATATTGAGTCGGATAATCCCAACTCGGCATATATGGTTAGTTCATGTTGTACATAGCCGAGTTGGAGTTATCTGAGTCAAATGAGGTCGGAGTGAAATATAGATTTATATTATAGTTGAAAGAATTGTTGTTATTAAAATCCATATCACAATTTAAAAATAAGAAGAACAAACAAACATACAAACAACAAAGAAAGAAAAAGAAAACAAGCCTATGCTAGGGTTGACTTAGACCTAGACGACTCCTAACTGGTTAGACTATCCACGGGGGGGTCTATTGTTGGAAGCTGACCACGAGTTAATGGCCAGGTAGGGGCAAGATCGGTGGGAGGTATCCGTGCCGGAGCAACAGGCCTAATTATGCCAAACCACCGTTCTTTGAGGTTTCGCCTCTCAATCCCCAACCTTAGACACCGATTTAGCAAGAGTCAAATTCTAACAACTTCCCCCTTAGGTCAATCTCCTAAATGAGTCCGAGATATCCCTAGGGGCCAATATCTAGCAATTTTTATTAGGCTTGGATTGTGTGAGTGGGGAGATGATTTTTAGGCTAAGGAAGGGTAATAACTTCCCCACCTTATGTTGTGTTGGGTGTTGCCCTTATGTTTAATTTGTGCAAGTGTTCAATATAGATAGATGAACACAAAAAAGTGAGTAAATCACTGAAGTGTTTATCCTAACTATATGCAATGCAATATGTACACCTCCTATCAGTATCACAACAACATATGAATAAAATAAAGTATATTGGAATAAAAATTGACAAGTGCCTAGTTGCAAATGTCTAAACCATTTTAAAAGATCCAATTTCTGTATTTTAGTTCTTACAATTATTTATAGTCCACATGTAATATAAATAAAAATTAGCAGCAGAATATATGAATGTACAAAAAGTTACCCGACCACACTTGAGCAAGTGTGGACTTCTGCAATGCTAAAATTTAACCTGCACACCAAAAAAAGAAGAAAAGTTAACAAACTTGTGAAATCAAACTGTTCTCATCCCCGGCAACGGCACCAAAATTTGATCGGGGGAAAACCGCGCACAAAAAGTGTATGTTTTGAAATCGATATTTAAAGTATGTGTGCTTTAGCTTCCTCGATACTTTCCTTATAGCATAGAGGCTAAAACGAGTCGAATCCTTAAGGACGGGAGGTGATAGAAGCTTTATCGGTTGATTCACATGTTTGTTAAAAAGTTGTTCAAAGTTTTAAAGAATCAAAAGAAAATAAAAGAAAGAATGAAAAGAGAAGTACGGTAAAATACAAAGAAGTGGGAAACATAGAAAAAATATATTTGTTGTTTTTGGTATTTACAAAACAAGTGAAAGAGAAAAAAAACTCACGGCTACTAACTACTAATTACTCTACCAATGCGCTAACCTCTTAGTGATAGTTGCCTCACATGTATCATTAGCCATCACTAGTCCTTAGTTCAAGAGCGATTCAAAGTATGACCCATATATTACTCTTCACAACCCAACTCAATAAACAAACACAAGCTACACTTAAATCATCAAAACCCAATAAGAGCAAGCATGAAATAAAGTAATGTAAGCTTGTTAGTGGTTAGGAAGTTAGAGTTAGATCCATCATCATGAGCCATCAATGGCTCTTGCAAGAGCAAGGCCAAATCGAGGCTATTTGATTCATGTGGATTATCATAAAAGAAGTTAGACTAGTTGGCGGTTAGTAGTTAGTTGCCATGAGAGAAAAGATTAGCTAGACATATAAGAGTTAGAGAAGAAACAAATAGAGATAAAGGAAGAACCTTTCATTGAGTGTCACCCTCCATTACAAGAACCTTCTCTTCTATCCTATGATCACTCTCTTTCCTTTACATGATCAATAAAAATGGAAAATACAAAAGAAGAAGAACAACAACTAAACTAAACTACCCTAAAATACAACATGGAGAAGAAAAACTACACTAAAATTTACATATTCCTCCTCAAAAACCCCGGGGGGGTATTTAAAGTCACCAGGGGAAAGGGGGCCAGGGGACAGGCCCTGGTCAAAAAGTGGCCGGGTCGCGGCCATCCTGGGGCGGTGCGCGCGGCGCTTCGAGCCGTGCGCGGTCCCGTATGTCCCCTGTCAGACCCTTTGCTTGGTTTTTAGTTTGCAGCCCCTGGTTTTGACAGAATCAGCTCTCTGGGTCAATGACTATCTTTAATAGGCCTTTGATCACCGATTAAATGGTGATTTAGAGTCTTCTTCTTCATTGCACACCATGGACCTAGAATCAAGCAAGCAAAGCTTTATTAGCCGAATTTAATATGAAATTAATGTGAAGATGTGATACAAATTATGCAAAATTAGAGACTAATCAGTATCCCACGAAGGAGAACTCTCAAAGTGCTCGCCGAACTGCTGGCTGCGGTGTCTGGCTTGCTGCGGCAAGGACACAGACGTCAAGGTCGGGTCTCGACTTATCGGGCATATGACGCAACTCACCTTTGTGATGTTGGAAAAGAATGTAAAAATTACTTCTAAGCTAGTTAAATTAAACTTTCAAGAAGGAAGGAACTTCTCTAATTGATCGAGGCGTGCGAAGTGATTAATCCACAATTTTGCATTATTATATCGCATTTGCCTACTGATTTATGAATAAAATGTCGGTCTAAATCGTGTTTTGGTCTCTCTTGCAGATAAATCAAGAGTCTAAGGGCAAAGGAGTAATAAGAGCTTAATTAAACCCATTTTCGGATAATTAAATTCGGATTTCTTTGAGGCCAAGTACGGGAGCTTCTAGAAGATGCATTGAACCTAGAACTTTGCGCACATCAGACGAATATTCGGGTGAAAATACTAGAATTTGAATATACCAGGAAGGTCCTCAAAGCCAGGAGAAGTTCCTCGCCAAAACCAGGGACCTATTTCCCTGATTTCGGCATGAAAACGCGACAAATGCCGCATTTTCGTGGCAATGTAGTAGGCCCACGTGTCGATTTTTGACGGTGGGCTCATCTCGTCTTCTAGAAACCTCTTTTGCCTATAAAAACCCCTACAGAGGCTTGAAACACAAGCAGATTGAGAATTAGGTTTGGTTTCTCTCTTCTAGTTGTAGATTAAGATTTTCTTTCTCTTTCTCTTTATTTTGTATTTTCTTTTCTTTTATAGATCTTAAAGTAGGGGTGAGAGATTCAGAGAGAAATAGAGAGATATTGATGTAATAGATGGTGATAATCTCTATAAAGGTGTCTCCTTGCTTCTTCATTGTAATCTTCTCCTTCTTCTATATGATGCTTAGCTAATCTTTTCTTCTCATGGCAATCTAACTACTAACTACTAACCATCTAACCACTTACTTGATAATCTACATGAATCTAGTAGCCTCTACAAGGCCTTGCTCTTGCAAGAGCCATTGGTGGCTCATGATGCTGGATTCTAACATTCTAACATTTCTACCACCTAACCAACTAACTTGCTAACTTGCAAATGCTAACTTTATTTCATGCTAACCTCTAACTAGTTTTGATGATCTAATAGTAGCTTGCAACTTGTTGTGTGGATGGATGTTTTGTTTGAATGTAGAAGAACAATCTTATAAGCATTGCTTTGTATCGTCTCTTGAAGCCAAGGACTAGTGATCGCCGAGGATCCATCTGAGGCAACTATCACAAAGAGGTTAGCATGATTAGTGGAGCAATTAGTAGTTAGTAACCATGGGTTTTCTTTTTTACTTTGTTTTAAAAATCAATTTCAAAATCATTTTTATCATTTTCCTATCGATGTCTTCACTGCTTTCTTAGTTCGCCTTTGTTTTATTTCCTTCACCATCACTTTTTATTTGTTTTCACATCCCATTTTCATTGCCTTCTCCATCTATCACTTCTGAATTTCTTTTCATTTTCTTTTACTTTTTCTCATCCTTTTACAAAGAAGAACTTGTTAACATATGACATGAACAAGAACTGTTAATGCATCTATCGCCTCCCACCCCTGTTGATTCTATCCGTTGAGCTAATACTATAATGGAAGTATCGAGGGAACATTAGCACGCACAAGCTTTTCACTGATTCATAAATACACACATTTTCGAGTGCTTGTTCCACCCTGATCAAATTTTTGGCGCCATTGTCGGGGATGGGAATGGTTTTGATTTCACATTTTTGTTAACATTTTCTTCTTTGTTTTGGTGTGCTGGTTAATTTTTACAGAAACTAAACATTGCAAAACTCTCTTTTTACTTGCATGTCCCTGCTCTAGAAAGCAGGGACCCTGCTTTCATAAGTGTGCCGGGAAACCCAAGAAAAGCCGCGAAAACACGACAATTATTTTGCATTTTGACTTCATCTTTTGCAGGGACTTTGCAAGTTGCATATATTGTTATAGTCTGCTGCCAAGTTTCTGCTTTGATTGCCTACACACCGTAATAAATTAAAGAGCTAAAATATGGTATTTGGATGCTTTTAAAATGGTTTAGACATTTGCATTTAGGCAAGTGTCAATTCAATTCCAATATACAGTATTTTGTTCCATTGTTGTGATCTGGATTGAGGTGTACATATAGCATTGCATACATGTTTGGAAAAGGAGAAGAGTTTACTCAAGTCAGAGATAGAGGGTTTTAGAGTCAACCTTCTTGTTGGATTGTAGTGCTTGAAACTCCGAAAAATGTATGTTTAATATGCTCCTTCAAAATCACCGTAATAGCATAAGGTATACGGGTCGATCCTCAGGGAGAGCTCACAATAAAAGCTTTGCGGTTATGAATCAAATAGAGGGAAAGCGAAGATTCTTCTATGTTCAAAATAAAAACAACATGGAAACGTAAAAGAAGAAATTTTTGTGATTTAGTTGCATGGAAAGAAAAACTGATGCAAAAGAAAATGAAAAAGAGCTTTGGAAAGTTGCCTTGCTAGAAAAGAAAACTAGTGAAGGAAGCTTTTGGAAAACTTTAGAATGAAGAAGGCCATGACTAGCTAACTTTACTAAATTGCTAACTTACTAAGCTCATGGGTGATATATGCCTCATGTTGAATCATCGGCTAAAGATATGACTTGCTTTTTAGGTCAAGTATGTCCCACTTGGAAGATGAGTGTTCTTCTCGGTCTTAGCTTGTAGCCTCATTAATTCATCGGCTCCCGAGATAGAATTTCATGGTGGAATCAAGGAGTGCCACTCAAAGGGTTGCTAAGGAGGAAGATACAAGTTTCATTAGTCATTCAAGGCATATACAAGCTATCTTTGAATTAAGAAAAGTGTTCTACAAACCATTAGCACATTTAGGTGATCAATCTCCATGTTCCATCAAGGCACTTGTTCTAAAGACAAGGCTCTAAATGAGGTTCACATGAATCATATGGATATCTAACAAGCAGTTTCCAATAATGAACACAACTCATCTTCATTTGGAGATCAAAGGAGACTTAACATTACAAGTTAGAAATTAGCAATCACCCAAGAGTTAGAAGTTAGTAATGTTAGTTGTTAGCTAGTCATGTTAGAGAGTTAGCTATCCATTACAAGAGAAAATAAACAACAATGCAAGGTAAATAGAAGTGCAATGGAAATAAAGTAAGAAAGTAAAGCAAGCACTAGAGATTGTAAAGAAGAGAAGAAAGTTGATTAATCCTTTCTTTGAAAAGATGTCACCTCCTTGCTTACAAGCTCTCAACTCTTACTTTTCTCTCTTTTATAGAATCTCTAGGAGGAAGAAGGGAATACACAAGAACTAAAAAAAACCTAGAGAGAATTCCTACACTCTCTCTCAAAATACAAGTTCTCTCCCTTATTCTCTCCTCAGTCTCTCGTACTGGCCCTGATGGTCTATTTATAGGCTTTAGAAGAAGGGCCCTCAAATCTGAACCGTGGGATCAAATCTCAGCCCCAACGGCCAGATTCCTGCAGCAGAAACGCGGCCAGAGCCGCGTTTCCGCGGCAGAATCTAGGCCGTTATGCCTGCGCATTCTGTTGGCGTTTTGTTACATCCTGCAGGCCACGTTGGCGCTTCTAGAAGTCTGACTAGGCGCTCGGATATCTCCAGAATCTGGGCTCTCTCTTGGGCTTTACTTTAGGGCCTTGATTAATCCTTTAATTCTTTTATAATTGCATGGATTTTTGGGTCTCTTCTCCATTAAAATATGGACCTGCAAAAATAGAGAGAAAAAGGGTAAAAAACCCATTTTTATTAATATAATGCATGGTATAAAGGTGGAAGATGATGCAAATATGAACTATAATCACACCCCCACACCTAGCTTTTGCTCGTCACTGAGCAAAAAGAAAAAGAAAAAATCCTAACTAGATTATTACACTACTTTCGTAGGTGACACGATTGCACTGAGCACGTGCAACAAGCCGTTAAACCTCTAGGTTACCCTAGAGGAGGAGTGTTGTCTCCTGAGGGTTTTCAGCGGATTGCACCCATAAAATCCATAAAGAAAAATAAAAGTGTTAGTGAAAATTTTGATCCATGTTTTAAAGATTCTTACTTGAGTTATAGGTTTCAGGTTACCCTAAACTGGTCATTCCTCTTATAAGCGTCTATTTAGAGTTTTGTTTTCAGCTTAGGTTAAGTTTTTAAGGAACAGATCAAAAACCAGATTTTGCCTCAATCCTAGTATATATACATCTATAAATATGAAGGATCTTTCTTAGACTAAGTTTATTTATTTACTAATATATATAACAATTTATTTATATATATATATATTTTATATATATTTATTATTTACATTTCCTTAGCATCCTTAGGCTTTCTAATTTACCCTTGTAACGAGCCTCTTACCGATGACTCCCAAACCAGTCTGTCTTAGGGCACCAGATGAGAAAACATTCCTAAGGTTCGAGGACTCGAGTAAACTAGGCCACGAAGGAATTTAAGGACTTAACCACCTTTAGGCGTGATTGGCAATGCTTCTTGAGGCACGACTAACCAGCTTAATTAGTGGCTAAGTATTTATTTATTTATATACAAATTTATTTTTATTTTTTTATTTTTCTATATATATTTTTTATTTTTTTATTTTTTATTATTATATATATATGTAAATAAAGTCACAAAGTCTTTGATTAATCCTTCAATATGTTTAATGTATATATCCTAAAGAAAGAATTAAAATCTAATAATCTTTCCTATCCTTTATTACTTAACCTAAAAATCCAACAAAACTCCTCTTTTCGACTTATAATTAGAAATCATAGTTAAGAGCTTCCTTAATCCCTAAAGTCAAGCTTGATTCTTTAAACATGGATCAAGAATTTCTTTTTTTTTTCTAAAAGAAAAAGTAAAATCTAAAAGAAAATAGAAAATCTACAAAGAAAGGTAAAATCTAAAAGAAAATAAAAACCTAAAAAGAAAATGAAAATCCTAGAAATAAAAGAAAATAAAAATCCTAGGTTAGAATCTACCCCCCATACCTATCTCATGCATTGTCCCCAATGTATACAAGATAAGAATATGCATGAAAATAGGTAAAGAATAATGATCACTCTCGGCGTCGTTTTGGACCAGCAGTGGTGCTGGGTCCAGCCGACTGTGACCGCCTCAGCCCGGCCTCAATGCTATCTAACCTAGAGGATTGCTCCTCCACCCTCTTCCTCAAATGAACCTGCCCCGAAAGATCTTCTTCATGCCCCGCCAGATGGTGGACATGAAGGCATGGGAATCCGTTGGGGGATCCTGCTGCCAAAATGCTGGATCATCTCCATCTTCTAAACTCTCCTCCGAAGATGACGCCACTGGTACATCCTCGGGCTGGACACTAGGGGTCCAGACCGCGTGTAGGCAACTATTATAGGAACTAGTGGGTCTCTCCTGTGTCACAAACACTCGGTCAAAGGAGTCAAAGATGGCGTCCGGTAGGAAAGTCCTACACAGACGCATAATTAGAACTAGGTGGAAGTGTTTTGCACCTCGAGTGCGGGAGGAGTTGGCAAGGATTGCATGGAAGATGGTCTTATTTAAACAGATCGTGTGTTGTCAAGTCATTAAATCATGAATTATTTGCAACACCGGTCTGTTAAAGGATGTGGTATGGTCCAGCCCTAAGATGTTGCGTTGGATCCAGCGTCCAACGCAGTGCACATTTCTAAACGTGGTGCTGGCCTTTAGCCCACGGTCCTGCTTTGTGCAGCGAACCCCCATAAGTGTCATGTACTCAATCAGTGGGAGGGGGTCGCTATCCTGTAGGTGAATGGGGACATGTGTGTGTTCCTCAAGGAGAGGAAGAGTGATGAACAAGTCGCCTAGGGGCATGTGCACGGTGAAGTGGTAGGCGTGTGAATCAACAGATGCATGGTCAAGATTAGTGTAGAACATTGTCACTAAATCGGGACAATAGAAGGTATCATTTTCAGCATTATCGTACACTAAAGTATACCAATTCCAAGCCCTAATGCGATCTATAAACACATGCCCATACCCATGAAGATCACATAAGATTGTCCCAAAATCTTTCTCAGCAAAAATATTAGGTGCCATGCTACTAATCAAGATTAAAGCGATAAAATAGAGAGATCAAGATTCAAACCGCCCCGGACTACGTGGGGGGAAAGTTCGGGTTTGCAGAGGGCATAGGTGACAGATTCTGGAAGATGTGGCACTGGATCTGCCACCAGAGGAAAAAATCGATCGGTGAAAAATTCGGCGGCGCTCCAAATGTTGCAGGACAGCCGCGGATGCGCGGCCTGGGTCGCGAGAACGCGGTAAACAGAGAGGCTCTGAGGAAGGGGAAAAAATCCGAGAGCGGCGCTTGAGAGGGTGGGTTCAGATCTGGGAGGAGTTTTACATTTGAGGGAAGAGGGGTAGGGTTAAAGAGATATATATAGGGAGGGGAAAAGTTGGAATTCCAATTTGACCCTAGGTAGAAAGGGATATTTACAAACCTAGGGAGGAGTTTGAAATTTGAAGGAGTGGGACTCTTGATTAACACAAAAGTCCACATTATTTCTATTTTTTATATTTTTATTATTTGTATATTTTTTTTAATTTTTTATTTATTATTATTTACAAAAGTGGTCCCAAAATGATATGCAGGGAAATTCGGGAGATTGTATAGATGAAATGGTCACCTATATACTGGGTCATAGAGACCCAGTTCATTAGTTTCTTGTGACACAGGTTCATTGGTGAAAAATGGCTTTAAGCGTTGACCATTTACAGTGAATTTATTGCCATTTTTCGGATCAAGAATCTCAATAGCACCGTGTGAGAAGACATTATGCACAATGTACGGTCCTGACCACCTGGTTTTCAATTTACAAAGAAAGAGGTGGAGTCTTGAGTTGTACAACAGAACCTTTTGTCCTGAGACAAAAGTTTTTCGGTGAATGGATCTATCATGAAAGAGCTTGGTTCTGTGTTTTTCTATCCGAGCATTGTCATATGCCTCATTTCTTAGCTCTTCTAGCTTAGACATTTGCAACTTCCTCAAGGCACCGGCCTTATCTAAATCCAAATTTAGCTGCTTTAAAGCCCACATAGCTCGGTGTTCTAACTCCACAGGCAAGTGACAAGGTTTTCCAAATACAACCCGATATGGAGACATACCGAGGACAGTCTTGTAAGCGGTCCTGTAAGCCCATAAGGCATCAGTGAGTTTGATGGACCAATCTTTACGGTTCCGTCCAACAGTTTTCTCCAAGATGAGTTTTATTTGTCTATTTGTTACTTCTACTTGCTCGTTAGTCTGAGGATGGTATGCTGTGGATAATTTGTGAGAAATAGAGTATTTGCGCATCAGGGCTTCAAAAGCCCGATTGCAGAAATGACTCCCATTGTCACTTATTATCGCACGGGGGGCTCCAAAGCGAGAGATGATGTTTTCTCATAAAAACTTGATGACAACTTGGTTGTCATTTGTCCTTGCTGGAATTGCTTCAGCCCACTTTGAAACATAATCTACAGCTACCAAATGTATTGGTTGCCATAGGACAGAGGAAAAGGTCCCATAAAGTCGATGCCCCACAGATTAAAAATTTCGACCTCTAAGATGGGTGTAAGGGGCATCATGTCTTTCCGCGTGATTCGACCCGTCATTTGACACCTATCACATAGCTTGCAGAAAGTATATGCATCCTTAATGAGAGTAGGCCAGTAAAATCCACTCTGAAGTACTTTCTCAGCAGTTTTTCGTGGACCAAAATGTCCACTGCAAGCTAGTTTGTGACAAAATGTCAAGACACTCTGATGTTCCTCCTCAGGAAGACATCTTCGTATGATCTGGTCAGGACAATATTTGAATAAATACGGTTCATCCCAAAAGAAAAACCGCATTTGGCTCATGAAACGATGTTTGTCCTGACCTAACCAATTAGAAGGTATTTGCCCGGATGCTAGGAAATTTGCTATGTCAGCATACCAGGGCTCTCCATGCATTATGTGGATGTGTTCATCAGGGAAATCATCATTGATGGGTATTTTCTTTTGGTGCATTTGGAATTCTTGACAAGTGGTCAGCTACCACATTCTCAACGCCCTTTTTATCCTTAATCTCCAAATCAAACTCTTGCAAAAGAAGTATCCATCGAATAAGTCTTGCCTTAGCATCTTTCTTTTGCATTAAGTACTTTAGGGCGGAGTGATCGGTGAAAATAACAGTCCTGGACCCTAGCAGATATTGGCGAAATTTTTCCAACGCAAAGACAACAGCTAAAAATTCCTTTTCAGTAGTTGTATAATTGAGTTGGGCTTCATTCAGCGTTCTGCTAGCATAATAAATTACGTGTTGCTTAGCATCAATACACTGCCCTAGAACAGCGCCAATTGTAAAATCCGAGGCATCACACATAATCTCAAAAGGCTTGGTCCAATCAGGTGCAGAATGATAGGTGCTGAGACAAGTCTACACTTAAGCTCCTTCCATGATTTTTGACATTCTTCATTAAATATAAAGGGTACATCCTTTCCTAAGAGATTTGTTAAAGGTCTTGCAATGTTGCTAAACCCTTGAATAAATCGTCTATAGAAGCTGGCGTGCCCTAAAAATGATCTTATGTCCTTTAAGCATATTGGCTCAGGGAGCTTAGTTATGACTTCCACTTTTGACTTGTCAACCTCAATTCCCTTATGTGAAACTTCGTGCCCTAAAACGATTCCTTGCTTGACCATAAAGTGACACTTTTCCCAGTTAAGTGTCAAGTTTTTCTCCATACAGCGTTGTAGAACTAGTTTCAAATGGTACAAGCATTGTTCAAAGGAATCACCATAAATGGAAAAATGATCCATAAAAATCTCCAGAAATTTCTCCACCATGTTTTGAAAAAAGGCTCAGCATGCAATGTTGAAACGTTGCGGGAGCATTGCATAGGCCGAAGGGCATCCTTCGGTACGCAAATGTTCCAAAAGGACAGGTGAAGGTGGTTTTGTCTTGATCCTCGGGAGCGATCGGGATTTGATTATATCCTGAATATCCATCCTGGAAACAGTAGTACTCAAGTCCCGCTAATCTCTCGAGCATTTGGTCAATGAACGGAAGAGGAAAGTGGTCTTTACGTGTGGCAGTGTTCAACTTTCTGTAATCGATACAAACTCGAATCTTCGTTGGAAGACGTGTTTGCACCAATTCTTTCTTCTCATTTTCTACCACAGTAAACCCTGCTTTCTTGGGCACAGCGTGAACAGGACTAACCCACTGACTATTGGATATGGGATAGATAATCCCATTGTCTAACAATTTCAAGATCTCAGCTCTAACGGCTTCCTGCATGATTAGGTTTAGTCTACGCTGTGGGTCTCGTTTTGGCTTGGTATCTTCCGTCAAATGAATCCTGTGTTGAACTGTGGAAGGACTAATCCCCTTAATGTCAGCCATGGTCCAACCAATGGCTCCTCAATTTTCTCTTAACACAGAAAGAAGATCCTCTTCTTGTTGTTTAGTGAGATGGGATGCAATGATTACATGAAAGGCTTCCTTCTCATCCAAGTACTTGTACTTGAGATGGTCAGGAAGAACCTTAAGCTCAGAAGAAGGGACAGGATCTATCACAGGCTGTTCTTGGTGTAAGGGAAGAATAGGGGTGGTATTAGTGGCCCACTCCACAGTAGACTCAACAATCTGATCAAGGTTGAGTCATCAGACTCCAACTCAAATTCCTCTTCGGATTCATGCTTAACCTCCTCATCATGTTCACTTGTTAAACCTTCTATCAAGTTTACTTCAAAAGAATCGTTATCTAAATCCCGAGGTTGTTTTTCCAGGTGGAAAACATTCACCTCCTTTGTCATATCTCCAAAGGTCAGATGCATCGAGCCATTTCTACAGTTTATGATCGCATTTGCGGTGGCTAGGAAAGGGCGTCCGAGAATGACAGGTGTCTGTGCTCTGTGATTATGTACGGGTTGTGTCTCAAGAACAATGAAGTCTATAGGGTAAATGAATTCCCCGACCCGTATTAACACATCTGTAATCTCCCCTTGGGAATCTTTACAGAGCGATCCGCCAATTGTATCGTCATTTGGGTCGGACGAAGGTCGCCTAACCCTAATTGTTGATACACCAAAAAGGGGAGAAGATTGATACTGGCTCCCAAATCAAGCAAAGCCCTATTGGTGGTGGTCTGTCCTATGATGCAAGAAATGGTTGGGCTCCCTGGGTCTTTATATTTTACAGGAATTGGACCAGTGAGCAGCTCGCTGATGTTTGAGGCAAGGAAGACCTTTTTAGGAACATTTGTTTTTCTCTTCTTTGTGCACATTTCTTTAAAAATTTGGCGTATGATGGAAGTTGTTAAATGGCATCAAGGAGAGGGATATTGATTTGGACTTGGTTGAACATTTCTCTTATCTTCTCCATGTGAGCATTCATCTTTTGATTTGTTAGCCTGTTGGAAAGGGTACAACAAGCTTGTATTGTTGCTCATCAATCTTTTCTTTTCCTTTGGATTGGGAAGTAGATGGTTGTGTGCTTGAAGAAGGATTGTCCTGAATGGGTTGGACTGGAACAGAGGGTGTTGGCATTGACACAGATTTGGTGGGTTGATTTGAAACCTTGTTATCTACATGCTTTCCAGATCTAAGGATATGGACAGTGTTGCATTGACTGGGACCCAAGTCTTCAACTTCGTGCAGGGGAAAGTGAGTTTTGGATTGGGCACTGGTTGGCTAGGTAGCATTCCTTTTGTCGTTCATTCAGAGAGTTAGCCAATTGCCCAATCTGGATTTGCAATTTGTTCATGTCCTGCTGCTGATTGTTCATCATTGAAGCTTGGGTCTTGGATAAGGTCTCTATCATTTTCTCCAAATCAGAAATTCTCTTGTCTGAAGGATTTTGTGGTGGATGATGCTGATACGGGGGCTGATAGTTTGTCTGAAAATGTGGTGGATTTTGGTATTGCTGGAATTGTGGTGGATTTTGGTATGAGTGAAAATTGGGTTGATGTGACTGAGCAGGGTATTGTTGTGGAAATGATGGCCTAGACTGCTCAGGACCAGACTGACTCCAAAAAAAGTTTAGATGGTTTCGCCATCCCGGATTGTACGTTTTGGAGTAAGGGTTGTAATTGGGTCTGGTATATGCAGCATTCATGTTCTCCAGGTACATTTGAGAGTGGTATACAGGACACTCTTCGAACACGTGATTTAGATCATGGCAATAGGTGCAACCCGGGTTGACCACAGGTGATGGGCTGGCCACAAGTGATGGGTTGACCTGGTTAACAGCAGAATTTTCCCTTGACTCAAGCAATTCTATCCTCTTCATCAGTTGTGTAATTTTAGCCTCAGCAGCTATAGAGGATTCTATAGAGTGCAAACAAGTTCTGGAAGTGGTGGGTGTAGTTTTTTCTGGACATGATTCCCACTGAATTGTCTTTTCGGCTAGGGCTTCGAAGAGATCCCACCCCTAATCTTCATCCTTTTTTAAAAATTCCCCTTGGCACATGGTTTCAAGGAGTGTTTTAGTTTGATAGTCAAGTCCGTCATAGATACTCTGGCACTGGCGCCATTTCTCTATGCCGTGATGGGGACACAGGGCTATTAAGTCTTTGAAGCATTCAAAGTATTTCCAGAATGGTTCTTTGGCCTCTTGCTTGAATTGCATAATGTTTTTCCTCATGAGGGCTGTCTTATGGATAGGATAGAACTTTTAAGAAAGACTCTAACAAAATCATCCCATGAAGAAATCGAGCTGACGGGAAGATTGTAAAGCCATTTCTTAGCTATGTCTTTTAGCGCAAATGGTATGAACCTCAGTCTAACAGCGTCCTCAGTCAATTGGAAAATTTTCATCATTAAGCATACTTCTTCAAACTCTCGAATGAAGAAATACGCATCCCCAGATTCTAGGCCATGAAATCAGGAAAGAGTGTTTATGAATTGTGGCTTTAGCTCAAAATTATTTCCATTGGTTGGTAGGAGAAGAATGCATGATGGAAGTGAGGTGCGAATCGGGTAGAACTTGTCTTGCAACGAAGTGTTATTTGCCATTGTTTTTTTGGAGAATGTAAATTTTATTTATCAAAACTGTATATACAGAGAGCAAGCCAAACCGGCTGTACAAATACTACAAAGTATTAGCCTCCCTAAACTGCCAATTCCTGGCACACTACCCCATTACAATGTATCCCACAACTCACAAATAACAGCTGAACTGTTGGCAGATAGGAATAGATAATCGACTAATCCAGCAAAGCAAGTCGACTAGATCACGATCCAGGAAAGTGACAACTCTCTGTAAAATCCTGTTAGTCGACTATCAATTAGATCAGTCGACTAAGAATAATTGTAGTCGACTAACCCAAAATTCAAATCGACTGAAAATTGATCTGGAAGTAGCATCATTCTCTGTTTATGCGATAGTCGACCAGGTCAGAAAGACTAGTCGACTATACCTGCCCCAAGTCGACTAACCCCAAAGTCAAGTCGACTGAAAAGTTGATCTGGAAGTAGCAGCCTTCTCTGTATCTGCATTAGTCGACTGGGCCAAAAAGGTTAGTCGACTAGACATGCCTCAAGTCGACCAGGAACTCCTAATAGTCGACTAAAACTGCTAGCAGCCCAGCTTATCTGTCAAACTAAACACCAACCAGACTTGCTGTTCTTGCCAGAACTGGGCACCAATTTCTGGCAGCACAGTTCTAAGAGAACAGCACACTGTCAGTGCAATTGTATCAGTAACCCCAGACCCTCAAAACTCCACAGAGGCATTTGGATCAAAGTGAATACAGTCCTATAGATGTGCAGCTTGATCTTGAAGACGGTAGATACCACCTCCTGAGTCTGGCCTTCAAAGATTCTCCTATTGCGGGCATTCCAAATATGATAAACAGTACAAGCAAGGGCCACCTTTTTAGCTTTTGCTTTACCACTTGAACCTCTCGCCTCCTTCTTGATCCACTTGAGAGCACTAGAGATAGTCGACATCCCCCGAGAGATACCCAGCCATTCTCTAATGCATCTCCAAACCATAGAAGAGAAGGAACATTGAAAGAACAGATGAGCTGCCGATTCCGTATTACCGACACAGAGTGCACACGATTCCTCAACAGGAAGAAAGGTCAATCTATCTTTTGTAGGTAGCCTCTTCCTCACTGCAAGCCAAAGAGTAAAAGCATGCTTAGGTGTGACATACGAATTCCAAACTGAGCTTGGCCAAGGTAGCCTGGAACCCTTATATCGAAAATACTCATACCCGAGCGATATGCACATCCGCTCACCTACCGCCCAAGAGGAAAACCGCCTCTTTGCCGCCTCAACGGACCCTTCTACAAGGCAAATTTTATCACGAATCCCAACTAGCCTCTTGAGCAAAGGCGAGTCGTCCCTTATACACTTCCAGTCCCAAGCAGAGACATCCCCTTTAAGGTAAATATGATGCACCCAACGCACCCATAAAGTATCCTTTTTCTTGTGAATGTTCCAAAAGGATTTTGCTAGCAGTGAATCATTCCAAGTTTTTAGATCTCGGAACCCCAATCCACCTTCCGATTTTGGCAAGCACATGGATTTCCAAGAAACCGGATGATGGCGCTTGTGCCACAAGAAATTCCTGCACAGCCGAGTTACCCGCTCAATGATAGCATTCAGGACCGGAAAAATAGATAGCCAGAAGCAATCCACTCCTTGTAGCACTGATCTGATAAGCTCAGCTCTACCCGCAAAAGAAAGGCTGGAAGCCATCCAAGAGTTGATATACATAGTGACTTTATCAACGAAAGGTGCAAAATGGTCCAACTGAAGCCTCTGAGCCGCCAACGGGACACCGAGTTGATATACATAGTGTTATTTGCCATTGTTGATATTGTGTCAGGTGGTGTTGGTGCAAGTGTAGAAATTCTCACAAGCCTAGCAGAATTTGGGTCCCAATACCACTCTTGCATACACAATCAACGTACGCCGATCACACAAGCGAAACAAAATGAAAATAACAATCAAGAAAAGAAAAATCAATCACAAGCTATCTAGGGTTCCTGGACCTAGACGACTCCTAACTGTTCGGTGAACCAAAGAAGGTTGTTGCTTGAATCAGACCACGGTTAATCAGCCAGGTAGGGGCAAAATACGGTGGGAGGTATCCGTGCGTAAGCAACGGGCCTTAATTACGCCAAACCACGGTATCTTTGAGGCTTAACCTCTTAATCCCAAGCCTTAGACACTGATTTTACCGGAGTATGAATCAAAATCAACTTCCAACTTCAGCCGATCTCCTACTGAGGCTGGATGTCCCTAGGGCCAACGTCTATCAGTTTTTATTAAAAGCTTGGGATTGTGAGTGCTGGGATGGTGGTTTTTGGGCTAAGGAAAGGGAGATGAAATCCCCACCTTATCTTGTTTATTGGGTGATGCCCTTAAAGTCAATTTTGTGCAAGTGTACAGTTTATGCAAACAAGGTTCACTCAAAGCGATGTAAATCAACCAAGAAGTGAGTCCTATACGATATGCAATGCGCACGTACCTTGCTCCAGCACTCTTCAACAGTAAATTAAAGGAATTGAAAAGACACGTCCCTAGAAATGCAAACGTCTAATCAATTTTTAGCTTTGCAACAAATGTTTTACTGTTGAATTTATTAGCAGGAATATGGTGAAGGCATACAAGAATTTAGAATTGCAGCAGCTGTATTTTTGCAAAGCAAGCAACCCTACAAGAAAAACTGTCAGTAGTCAACTCTTCATTGCCGCGGATCCGCGGCTTTTGCCGAGATTTCGCGGCAAATCTGAGGGCTCCTGGTCTCTGCTTTCGAGAGCAGAGGCCCAAGGCCACTTATATGTTACTGCAATACTTGGATTCCTGTTTCTTCAACCTGTAACCTGCAACAAAGAAGAAGATTCGTTTAGTTCTCAATTGAATCAAAAACTGTTGCTCTCCCCGGCAACGGCGCCAAAAATTTGTTTGGAAAAGGAGAAGAGTTTACTCAAGTCAGAGAAATAGAGGGTTTTAGAGTCAACCTTCTTGATGGATTGTAGTGCTTGAAACTCCAAAATATGTACGTTTAATATGCTCCTTCCAAATCACCGTAATAGCATAAGCTATACGGGTCGATCCTCAGGGAGAGCTCACGATAAAAGCTTTGCGGTTATGAATCAAAGAGAGAGAAAGCGAAGATTCTTCTATGTTCAAAAGAAAAACAACATGGAAAAGTAAAAGAAGAAATTTTTGTGATTTAGTTGCATGGAGGGGCTGTTTGTTTCGCGTAAAAGTCCGTAATTCGTAAATGACTTAAAACGTAGTTACAACTACAGCGTTTGTTTAGATCGTAATACGTAAAAGACTTACACAACCCAATTACCCCTCACTTGCAACCCAATTACCACTCACTTATAGCCCAGTTACAGTTAATTTTGTGGTCATACAAATTTGTATTATTTTTTTATGTTAATATTAAATTTTTTTTAATATTTAGCATTTTTAATATTTATTTGCAATATTAAAACTTTTTAAATCACTAAATAGTTAATTTTGTGATCAACTTTTTCACTTATGACTTACACATTACGACAACCAAACACTGTAAAGCACAATACACTTTTTCACTTATAATTTTATATTACCAACCAAACACCATAAAGCTTACATGTATGTAACTCATTTACAACCGTAAAAGACTTTACCAATTATAACTTACGAATTACGGCCAATTATGACAACCAAACAGCCCCGGAAAGAAAAACCGATGCAAAAGAAAATGAAAAAGAGCTTTGGAAAGTTGTCTTGCTAGAAAAGAAAACTAGTGAAGGAAGCTTTTGGAAAACTTTAGAATGAAGAAGGCCATGACTAGCTAACTTTACTAAATTGCTAACTTACTAAGCTCATGGGTGATACATGCCTCATGTTGAATCATCGGCTAAAGATATGACTTGCTTGTTAGGTCAAGTATGTCCCACTTGGAAGATGAGTGTTCTTCTCGGTCTTAGCTTGTAGCTTCATTGATTCATCGGCTCCCGAGATAGAATTTCATGGTGGAATCAAGGAGTGCCACTCAAAGGGCTGCTAAGGAGGAAGATACAAGTTTCATTAGTCATTCAAGGCATATACAAGCTATCTTTGAATTAAGAAAAGTGTTCTACAAACCATTAGCACATTTAGGTGATCCATCTCCATGTTCCATCAAGGCACTTGTTCTAAAGACAAGGCTCTAAATGAGGCTCACATGAATCATATGGATATCTAACAAGCATTTCCCAATAATGAACACAACTCATCTTCATTTGGAGATCAAAAGAGACTTAACATTACAAGTTAGAAATTAGCAATCACCCAAGAGTTAGAAGTTAGCAATGTTAGTTGTTAGCTAGTCATGTTAGAGAGTTAGCTATTCATTACAAGAGAAAATAAACAACAATGCAAGGTAAATAGAAGTGCAATAGAAATAAAGCAAGAAAGTAAAGCAAGCACTAGAGATTGTAAAGAAGAGAAGAAAGTTGATTAATCCTTGCTTTGAAAAGATGTCACCTCCTTGCTTACAATCTCTCAACTCTTTCTTTTCTCTCTTTTATAGAATCTCTAAGAGGAAGAAGGGAATACACAAGAACTAAAAAAAACCTAGAGAGAATTCCTACACTCTCTCTCAAAATACAAGTTCTCTCCCCTATTCTCTCCTCAGTCTCTCGTACTGGCCCTGATGGTCTATTTATAGGCTTTAGAAGAAGGGGCTCCCAAATCTGAACCGTCGGATCAAATCTCAGCCCCAACGGCCAGATTCCTGCCGCAGAAACGCGGCCAGAGCCGCGTTTCGCGGCAGAATCTAGGCCATTATGCCTGCGCATTCTGTTGGCGTTCTGTTACATCCTGCAGGCCACGTTGGCGCTTCTAGAAGTCTGACTAGGCACTCGGATATCTCCAGAATCTGGGCTCTCTCTTGGGCTTCTCTTTAGGGCCTTGATTAATCCTTTAATTCTTTTATAATTGTATGGATTTTTGGGCCTCTTCTCCATTAAAATATGGACCTGCAAAAATAGAGAGAAAAAGGGTAAAAAAACCAGTTTTTATTAATATAATGCATGGTATAAAGGTGGAAGATGATGCAAATATGAACTATAATCAATACAACATAGGATAAATACGTGGGTGATTTACTCACTTTTTGTGTTATTCTTGTTTATATTGCACACTTGCACGAATTGAAATTAAGGCCAAAACCCATACAAGCTAAGGTGGGGATTTCATCACCCTTCCTTAGCCAAAAATCCCCTCCCTACTCACACAACCTAAGGCCTAATAAAAATTGATAGACGTTGGTGATAGGTAGTGAAAAATGCATAATTGTCATCATATTTACCATCACATTTGCACATTTTAATGCACATTTATTAATATTTTGTTATTTAATGTGTGCAGGCCTCGAATTATTAATTTAATAATAAATAAAGCTTAAAGAGCCCAAAAGCCCAGATCCAAGCCCATGTTTGAAGCCCAGGTGCAAAAGTGCAATTACAAGAAGTCAAAGCGCAAATACCAGATGTAAAATTGCAAATACTACAAAGAGGGAAAGGATAAAGTTATATCCAATCCTAAACACTTGGTGGATGAGGATAAATACATGTGCAAGGATAAGATTCGTTTTTTGAAGAAATCTGGATTAAGGGTAACTTGATTACTAAGTTATCTCGAAAATCTAGATTAAAAAGCCAGGATACAGATTCCAGAAGCAGACGCTCAATCAAATGGACCAGAAGAAGCCACGCCCCAAAGCGCGTGGCCAGATTCCCCAAAAATGCCGCAAATCTGCGGCAAAATCCCAAATTCTGCGGCATTTTGGATGAATCTGGCTACCAACTTTCGTCTGCAATCTTATCCGGGACTCTATCATCTTCTGCACTATAAATATCCCTGCAGGCGCAGCAGAGAGGGGCATGCAGAGACGTTTAGGGTTTCTTTTAGCCAGTTTTCTTTTAGCAAGTTGTAATTTTTGCGAATTGTGGAAGAAGGAGCTTGTATTTGGGACCAGTTCATCGAATAAAGGTTACCTTTTTTCTAGTCAATTTTCTGTTATTTAATTTGCATTTACTTTGTGATTTCTTGAGTTTGGTTTGATCTGTGATCTCTCGATTCTTTTTATTTTCTTTCGTTCTTTATTCTTCTCATATATATAAAAAAAAAGAAAAATAATAAAAAGATGATTAACTAATCTTCCTTTGTGGTTTGCTGAATTCTTAAGCAACCCTAAGCATGTTTGGAGTTGAACAGATTAATAATACTTTTTAGAAACCCTAGGCTTAAAGAAGATTGCTTGAGGACTAAATGGATAAACAGATTTCTAATCTAGGTCACACTTTTAAATAATTCCTCACCCTTCATATTTAAGAACTTTGACAGCGTAACTTCAAGGTAATGCTTTTCTTCCGCTGTACTTAGATGTTAAGATGGAATCGTGTTGAATGTTCAAGTGTGCGAACTAGTAAGATTCTAAACTCCTTTATTCTTGCTTGCATCTTCACTAATAAACCTAGGATTAATTTCACATATATTAAGATGATGTTCAATCTCCTTAACTTGCAATAGGGTTGTGGTAGAAAATCAGTAAAAACCACATCTTTCATATCATATATATCTCTCAAATCTAATCTCTTTCTTATTTGAAGCATACAGGGGAATCGGCCGAAAAGCTTGCATCGCATCCTTCCCTGAGGATCACGACCCGCTTGAGCCCTTGCTACAGCGGATTCGCATTGAGACTAAGAAATCTGAACTTCACTTCTTTTATTCTTTAAAATCTCAATCAAATTTTGGCGCCGTTGCGGGGAAGGAACGGCACGATTTCCTCGTTCTAATCATTCTTTATTCTTTCTATTGCAGGTACAGAGAACAGGAAAAAAAAAAAAAACAGAGCAGCAGCAAGGACATACAGCAATCCAGTGCCTCTGCCCTCGAAGGCAGAGCACCTGGACCTACTAAATTGCCGCAGAAACGCGGCAAAAGCCGCAAATCTGCGGCAATAGTAGTGAACTACTAACCTGCTTTTCTGCAGGTTGCTCTGCATTGCAAAATTTTGATTTCTGCTGTGATATTATTTCTCTGTGATCACTCTGCAACTGCTAATAAATAACATTAACCTATTTGTTGAAAATAAAAAAAAATATTTTTAGACTTTTGCATTTTAGGGCACGTGTCTATTTTAATTTTTTAATTCTGTTGAAGAGTGCTGGCGACAAGATACGTATGCATAGCATATAGAATAGAAAACACTCTTGGTTGTTTACTGCTTTCTTGAGTGATTACTTTTCTACAGCTTTACACGTACACCAATTCATCTTAAGGGCATAACCCATAAAAAAGATAAGGTAGGGATTTCATCACCCTTCCTTGGCCCACAAATCATATCCGTCACACTCACAACCCTAACTTTAAATAAAACTTGACTAGACATTGGCCCTAGGTTAACTCGGACTCAATAGGAGATTGACCGAAGAAGGAAAATTGTTCGAAATTAACCCTTGTCAAATTGGTGTCTAGCAAAGGGATTGAGGGCCGAAAGCCCGAAGGTTGATGGTTATTTAATTAAGGAACGTCTCTGACGGAAAACCTCCCATCAATCTTGCCCTGACCTGGCCGATTAGCTTGTGGTTGACGTCGACAATAGACCTCCTAAGGACAGTCTAAAGTTAGGAGTCGTCTAGGTCAAGGATAACCCTAGAATAGGATTTTTGTTTGTTTTTCTTTTTTTTGGTTGATTGGGTGAACTTGGTTGCTAATTGTGCATGCCCACTTGGTCGAGAGACCAACTTACATCCAGGCTAACTAGGACTAGTTCACCACCTGAGCATAAGCCCGACTCTCACATGGCTCAACCGCCATCTCTCCAAGATAGGTTCTATCCTATTAGAACCTCTATTCCTTCTTGCATCAAGCTAAGTAATGAAGGTGTTGACCCATTTGAGCTTAAGCCACAATATATCAACACCCTTCCCAAGTTTCATGGACTTGAATCTGAAGATGCATACTTCTTCATAAGGGAATTTGAGGAAGTATGTTTAATGATGAATATTCCTAAGTTAGGAAAAGATGACATCAAACTTAGGTTTGTCCCCTTTGCTTTGAAGGATTTAGCAAAGAAATGGCTATACAGTCTAGAGGTGGGTTCGATATCTTCTTGGGATAATTTTGTTAAGGCATTCTTAAAGAAATTTTATCCTATTCACAAGACTGCATTGATTAGGAAGAATATCCTACAGTTTAAGCAGACAGCCAATGAGCCCTTTTGGAAATACTTCGAACGTTTCAAGGACCTCCTTGCCCAATGCCCTCACCATGGGATAGAGAAATGGCGATTATGCCAAGTTCTATATGATGGATTAGAATATCAAACTAAAACGTTGTTAGAATCCATGTGCCAAGGAGGATTTCTGAAAAAGGACGAAATTGATGGATGGCAAATGTATGAGGAATTAGCTGAAAATACCATCCAATGGGAACCTACTCCTGAAAAATCTAGGACTAATGACCCTACTTCTTTAAAAGGAGGTATCCATTCCATTGAGGCCAACATAGCAACCGATGCTAAGTTAGCTGCTGTTATGCGAAGACTAGATGCCCTAAAAACTAAAGAGCCAGTCTCTGTGAACCAAGTCAGCCCAACATCTTCGGCGGGCTGTACTTATTGTCAAGATATGAACCATGTGTTCAAGGAATGTCCTGTCTTTATCGCACATCAAAGTTTGCCCGAACATATGAGTGCGGCCTTCACAAGGCCCGCCAACACTCCGCCCGCCAACAATCCATATTCGCCCACCTACAATCCTGATTGGAGAAACCATCCCAATTTTTCTTGGGGCCCGAGCAACAATGAGCAGATTAGGCCCAAATTCTCCAACAATTTCCAAAATCCGCCCTATAGCAAAGTTTTCCTAGTCAAAATCCTCCACCATCTTTCCAATATTCACAAATGGAAACAAGGCTCTCCAATCTGGAAAGAAAAGTGGACACTATTGTTAAAAGCAATGACACGCTGGCTCAAGTCTTGACTAGGATAGAGATGCAAATGAATCAGCAAGAAAGGCAAAAGGGTACTCTACCTAGTCAACCATTCCCAAACCCTAAGAACTCTAGTCAAGCTCACTTGGCTCAAGAGAATCATATGAGTCATTGCAATGCGATTCATACATTGCGATCAGGAAAACAAGTTGATAACCAAGTATCAACACCATCAAGTTCTGAACAAGCATTAAGCTTGCCTGATCCAACTCCATCTCAACTTGATGCCAACAACAACTACTAAAAAGACAAGTCAGCCGAAGATAAGCACAAGCCCATTGCACCCTACCCAAATAGGCTTAAAGATAAGCAATGTGCACAAATGGATAAGGTACGCGAGATTTTTAATCAAGTCAAGATCAATATACCTCTTCTTGATGCAATCCAACAAGTCCCTAGTTATGCTAAGTTTCTTAAGGACATGTGCACAAAGAAGAGAAAGACTAATGTGCCCAAGAAGGTTTTTCTAGCCACTAACATTAGTGAGCTATTGTCCAACCAAATCCCTGTCAAGTATAAGGACCCTGGTTGCCCGACCATCTCTTGCACAATAGGTCAAACTGCAATTAAGCATGCACTTCTTGATTTGGGAGCAAGTATCAACTTACTCCCCTTCTCAGTCTACCAACAACTTGGGTTGGGCGAGCTTAGTCCGACTAAGGTTACAATCCAATTAGCTGACCGATCCGTAAAAATTCCCAAAGGAGAAATTACCGATGTGCTCATCCGTGTGGGGGAGTTTATCTACACAGTAGATTTTGTTGTTCTGGAGACCGAACCTGTATCCACTCCTCGGTCTCAAACTCCCGTTATCTTAGGACGTCCGTTCCTTGCAACTGCCAATGCGATTATAAACTGTAGGAATGGATCCATGAGGTTGACCTTTGGAAACATGACTAAAGAGGTCAATGTCTTCAACCTGGAAAACCAATCTCGTAAGATAAAAGACCAAACATTTGAGGTGAACTTCATTGAGAATATTTGTGAAAAAGAAAGTGAAAATGAGTCTCTATTTCTTGACAAGTTATTTGAGGATAAGTGCGATTTTGGTGATAAGATGACACATGTTGGGGATTATACTTTTAAAGTTCCCTTTAAAAAACGAAGATTTGATCTGAGTATCTTCGAAGAGCCAAGCACTGAAATATCGCATGAGAATATAGTTCAAGAACCTCAGATTGACTTAACTTTCGAAAGCCTCTTTGAAGAAGAACTCCTGTGTTTAGATACATCGATTAAGGAGATGTGGTTAATTATTCGCTTCTAGGGAAAAGTGTTGATTTGAGTTTTAAGGAGATGTACGGAACTGAGCTAGAATTTCTCAGCATTCATAGTAAGGAAGTTCCAACTGAAAGGTGTGATAAATTTTTGAATAATGGATGTGGACATATGATGAGGAAAAGCCTAAAGAAGATGAAACTGGGGAGAAAGAGAGTTAAAACAAAAATGTTGGTGTCCCCATTGTGCCTTATAAAGAGAACCCATTGGAATGATGGGAAGCGAGCTAGAGGTATGAATCCTAAGCAGCTCTAGGTGAGAGTGATACACTTGTTGTATATATAATGGTATACTATTATTCTTTGCTCCTCTTTACACTTTACTTCATGCATTCATGCATTTCATACATTGAGGACAATGCATGAGATAAGTGTGGGGAGGGTTTACTAATATAGAAAAAGCAAAAAATATATAATATATATTATTATAATTTAAAAAAAAAATAAAATAATAAAATATAAAAAAAATATATTTTTCTCTTTATTTATTCTAACATTTTCAAAAAAAATAAAATAATAAAATATAAAAAAAATATTTTTCTCTTTATTTATTCTAACATTTTCTAAAAAAAATAAAAAAAATAAAAAAAATTTTTTATAAAAAGGACATATTTGACTTATTTTTGGAAAGAAACCCAAGTTAGTTTTAAGGATTAGGAAAATCATGATTAGGATTTCTAAAGACTTGGTCAAAATAAATAAAATTGTTTAAATTTAAGGTATAGGAGGAAAAATTGAATAAGTAATTAGTCTTGATTTTTACCTTAATGAATTGCGCATACCTAACGCATATCTTGGATTCTAAGACAAAGACCCTTGTGCCTCATAAAAAAATATATATATAATAAAAAAAATCAATCACTAATTAAGCTGGATACATGTGCCTCATGAAGCATAAGTATTCACGCCTAAAGGTGAGTTAATAAATAAAATCCTTAGTTTTGTGGCCTAGTTCATTCGAATTTGAGTCCGCGGGGTGTTTTCTCACCTGGTGCCCTAAGACCTATCGGTTTGGGAGTCATCGACTTTAAGTTCGCTACATGGGTGGATTAGAAAGCCTAAACTAGGAAATATTATATATGTACTAACACATCTAATAATCAATTAGTTAGGCATTGGGGCCTCAAGAAGCCTTGATACCTACACGAAAGAAAATTAGATGAGTTATATTAAAAAAATAATAATAAAAAAATAATAATAATAATAAACATGAGGCACGAGAGTCCAAGTCAAGGAATTTTTAGATTCACAAGGGTGCGTATGACTTTTGGTAACGAAAAAGACTATACGAACATTCATTTTAATCCTTACCTAAAATGAATAACAATTGACTTTATTAAGACTAAGTTCAAAAGAATGAATAAAAATGATAATCCTAAAACTTATAGGCTACTTAGTCTCTTCCAATATTAGTCAAATATTTTCCTTTTATGGATTTTGTGGGTGTAATCCGCTGAAAACCCTCACGAGACAACACTCGTCCTCTAGGGTAACCTAGGGGTTTAACGGCTTGTTGCACATGCTAAGTGCAACCGTGATTCCTACGAAAGTGAGTTAGTTAGATTAGATTTTCTTTTTCTTTTTTTTTGATTTTTACTCGAGGACGAGCAAAAAGATAAGTGGGGGTGTGATAGGTAGTGAAAAATGCATAATTGTCATCATATTTACCATCACATTTGCACATTTTAATGCACATTTATTAATATTTTGTTATTTAATGTGTGCAGGCCTCGAATTATTAATTTAATAATAAATAAAGCTTAAAGAGCCCAAAAGCCCAGATCCAAGCCCATGTTTGAAGCCCAGGTGCAAAAGTGCAATTACAAGAAGTCAAAGCGCAAATACCAGATGTAAAATTGCAAATACTACAAAGAGGGAAAGGATAAAGTTATATCCAATCCTAAACACTTGGTGGATGAGGATAAATACATGTGCAAGGATAAGATTCGTTTTTTGAAGAAATCTGGATTAAGGGTAACTTGATTACTAAGTTATCTCGAAAATCTAGATTAAAAAGCCAGGATGCAGATTCCAGAAGCAGACGCTCAATCAAATGGATCAGAAGAAGCCACGCCCCAAAGCGTGTGGCCAGATTCCCCAAAAATGCCGCAAATCTGCGGCAAAATCCCAGATTCTGCGGCATTTTGGATGAATCTGGCTACCAACTTTCGTCTGCAATCTTATCCGGGACTCTATCATCTTCTGCACTATAAATATCCCTGCAGGCGCAGCAGAGAGGGGCATGCAGAGACGTTTAGGGTTTTCTTTTAGCCAGTTTTCTTTTAGCAAGTTGTAATTTTTGCGAATTGTGGAAGAAGGAGCTTGTATTTGGGACCAGTTCATCGAATAAAGGTTACCTTTTTTCTAGTCAATTTTCTGTTATTTAATTTTGCATTTACTTTGTGATTTCTTGAGTTTGGTTGATCTGTGATCTCTCGATTCTTTTTATTTTCTTTCGTTCTTTATTCTTCTCATATATATATAAAAAAAAAGAAAAATAATAAAAAGATGATTAACTAATCTTCCTTTGTGGTTTGCTGAATTCTTAAGCAACCCTAAGCATGTTTGGAGTTGAACAGATTAATAATACTTTTAGAAACCCTAGGCTTAAAGAAGATTGCTTGAGGACTAAATGGATAAACAGATTTCTAATCTAGGTCACACTTTTAAATAATTCCTCACCCTTCATATTTAAGAACTTTGACAGCGTAACTTCAAGGTAATGCTTTTCTTCCGCTGTACTTAGATGTTAAGATGGAATCGTGTTGAATGTTCAAGTGTGCGAACTAGTAAGATTCTAAACTCCTTTATTCTTGCTTTCATCTTCGCTAATAAACCTAGGATTAATTTCACATATATTAAGATGATGTTCAATCTCCTTAACTTGCAATAGGGTTGTGGTAGAAAATCAGTAAAATCCACATCTTTCATATCATATATATCTCTCAAATCTAATCTCTTTTCTTATTTGAAGCATACAGGGGAATCGGCCGAAAAGCTTGCATCGCATCCTTCCCTGAGGATCACGACCCGCTTGAGCCCTTGCTACAGCGGATTCGCATTGAGACTAAGAAATCTGAACTTCACTTCTTTTATTCTTTAAAATCTCAATCAGTTGGCCCCTAGGGATATCTTGGACTCATTAAGAGATTGACTGAGGGTGGAACTTGTTTTGAATCTTACTCTTGTGAAATCTAAGGTTGGGGATTAAGAGGGTTTGGCATAATTAAGGTATATTGCTTACGCACGGATATCTCCCACCGTATTTTGCCCCTACCTAGCCAATTAGCTTGTGGTCGGATTCATACAACAAGCTCCCCCGGTAATCTACCAGTTAGGATTCATCTAGGTCTAGGTCAATCTTAATATAGGCTTGGTTTTGATTTTTTCTTTTTGTTGTTTATTTGTTTTTTTCTTTTTTGTTTATGATTGTTTGTGAAATAGAATTCAACAACAACAATTCTTTCAATCCTAATATGAATCCATATTTCACACTGACCCCATTTGTTTCGGATAATTCCAACCTAATTTTTTACAAAATCAACTAGCCAAATACACCTTGGACTTATCCGAATCAATACTACCCATACCCCCAATCTTATGACTGTAATTTTCAAAATAATTTTGACTCTTCACAGAGTCAATGGGGAATCAAGTCCCCCGAGTCAAATTTTCAACCACCATGTCCACAATTTTCACAATATTCATTTTTTGATTTTGCTTCCTATACTCCTTTTCTGAAACCACCAATTGAAGAAAAATCTGAGTTAGAAAAGAGTATAAAAGCCAACCTACAAGAGGCCGAGCGATAATTTCTGAAAATGATTGCCTCTCCAATTCTATAATATTTTCAAGAGTCTTACTCAGTTCCATCTCCTTATAATGAACAACCATCTGCCCTAAAAACAAGTAAGGAACTCTTGTGTGAGTCTGAGCCACAATCTTAAAACATGTTGGACTCACACTCTTCACAAATTTTCTAAAACCAAGATTCCTACACTCCCTTTCCAGAACATCCACTTGAAGAAATATCATATCTAGAAAAGAGTATAGAAATCTTGCAGGAGTTCGCATGACAATTTTAAAAATCTTCTACCCATTCTATCAATAGGTTGGAAACATGATTGAGTCAATTGGTTAGCATTTATAGGAATGAGAAAATGATCGGCAAAAAGCAAGCACAAGAATAAGTAAAAAGAGTGTGGGTCGATGTTACTGCGTTTGCAATTCTTCCGTAGTAGCAAAGTGGCTCTACGGGTCGTATCCACAAGGAGGGAGGAGAGTGATGGACGCTTGATGCGGCCTTTATGTTTAAGAAAAGAGAATGATATTTGTTTCAAATAAAGAATTTGAAAATGAAAACAAGTTTGTTTTAAGAATAGTTTTAAATTGGTTTGTTGGTTTACAAAAAGTGGATTTTCTTAATTGTAAAAGTGCATGGCTAACTTTCTACTAATTACTCACATTAATCCCTAACTTTTTGAAGATATAGCCTCACGATGGATCATAGGCAAGCATAAACTTTATGCATAGGAACTATTCACGTGAAAATCGATTGAAAGTTCTTCCTATAACTTAGCTTCACACGGCAAAAACTCGGACGTTCCCTTATCAAGATCCGATAGAAGGCGAGAATAAGGGAAGGCTCGAGTGCACTATTGTATCGACAAAGTTAAAAGGAAAAATCGCTAACATACAACAACAAGTAAAGTGCATAACCCATAGATCATCAAAAACCCATTAAGCATGAAAAATAAGAAGGTAAGTACTTGTAGGTAAGTTAGAGTTAGAACCCTCGTCTTAAGATGTCATAGCTTTCGTTTGCACAAGGTTTTGTTTGACGCTATTGACTCATTTGGGTTATCAATCAAGTTGTTAGAGATTAGTGGGTTAGTATTTAGTTAGCCATGCAATGGGGGAGTTAGTTAGACATGGTAGTAAAGGTAACAACTAAAAGAAAAGAAGTAGAGAGAAAGAAAGTTACACTATAACAAGAAAGTAAATACCAATGGAAAGCACAATTAAATGGAAAGAAGAAAGAGAAGTAGTTACTTGTATTAGCTTGTTACCCTTCAAATACAACTCTTACACACACACACACTCCCTCTCTCTCTTTCACTCTTAATGGCTAAAACTAAAACTAGAACAACAACAACAACAACAACAACTACAATCCTAAAAACAAGATTACAACAATGCTCTAACTCTGGATATCTCCCAACTGAAGCCTCTGGGGGGGGGTATTTATAGGCACCATGGGAAAGGGGGCCAGGGGATGACTCCTGGCCAATGCGTAGGCGCGCGCGCCCATAGGGCCACAGAAATGCATCTTGGGCCGCGTTGTCGCGGCGCTGCCAGGGCAGCGGGCGCCTGGCTTCGGGCAGCGCACCGTCCCTCTGTCTTCTGTTGCCTGGATGTCTTGAATTCGTGATTTGATGACCTGGGCTGACAAAATTCTCCCTAAAGACAATGGCTCATGGTAGGCCTTTAATCACCCATTAAATGGTGATTAAGGGTCTTCTTCTTCATTTGCGTACTATGGACCTAGGATCAAGCAAAGTAAAGCTTTATTAGCAAAATTTTATATCAAATAAATATCAGAATGTGATGAAAATTATGCAAAATTAGAGTCTAATCACACGCTCACACTTATCTTTTGCTCATCCCAAGCAAAATAAAATTAAGAAATTTATTACACCACTTTCGCAGGTGACGCGATTGCACTGAGCATGTGCAATAAGCCTTTAAACCTCTAGGTTTCCCCTAGAGGAGGAGTGTTATCTCCTGAGGGTTTTTAGCAGATTGCACACATAAAATCTAATATGTAAAGAAAAGTAGTTAGTTATTACCAAAAACTCTGTCTTGAAAAAGAACTTTTAATCATCTAAGTAAAAATGATCAAATGATATAAGAATTAAGATTAACCCTCATAAGTCCTCCTAAACTTTAGCCTTCATAAAAGAAGAAATTATGTTTTTTCTTTAAATTTAGAAATGATCTTGTACTTCTAACTCATTCTGTTATTTTACTTTAGATAGATATGCATAATGTGTAAGTGTGATGTGCTTGAGATTTTTCAACTCAACTTTGAATATTATTTAATTTTATTATATTTATTTATTATCTTGGTTTCATTAAGCTTCTACTTCACTTATGTAACATATATCAAACGATAACTCCAAAACCAGATGGTTTCAGGGTACCATGTGGAAAAACACCCCTCAGGAAAAATATGCAAGTAGAGTAGGCCACGAAATCATATTTACTTTATATATATATATATATATATATATATATATATATATATATATATCTATATATATATATATTGCGTGAGTGATCATACTTCTTGAGCCACAATTATCCAGCTCTTTTTTTTTCAGAGTTATATCTCTAAATCCCAAGCATGTGTGTGTAGTTTATGCATATTCTTCTAAGGTTAAATAAAAGATATGAGTTATTTTCCTTATCCCTCCCAACTTAGTCAAACCAATGTTTCTTGTTTATTTAGGCAAAAATAAATATTTATTAATAAAGTTTCCTTAATTCTTACAATCTTTGGTATTTTTATAAAGAGTAAAAAAATTCATTTTTCGTTCAAGTTTTTTTTTAATAAAAAGAAAAAGTGAAAGTGTTAGCACCCCCCACACCTATCTAATGCATTGTCCTCAATGTATTTCATGGAAATGCAAATGCAATAAATAGGGTGAAGAAAGCATGTTACCGCCCTCATCGACTCGGGCCGGCCAAGTGCGAATAGGTGAAAGAAATGTCAAAACAAAAAAGATAGAGCGGTAAGCATATAAACAATAAGTGCTTTTTTTAGTTGCGGTGTGGATGGCGGTGGTTAGGTGCATGATGGGGCAAAAAGAGTCAGGACATTATCAGCCTGTAATGTAGGATCAGTGGTCAAAAAGAGCTTTAGCCTTTGCCCGTTTACTTTGAATTTCGTATTGTTCTTAGGATCTACAATAAGCACAGCACCGTGTGGGGAAACAGTGCGCACAATGAATAGTCCAGACCAATGAGTTTTCAGCTTCCCTGTGAAAATATGAAGCCTAGAGTGATAAGTAGAACCTTATCGCCCGGGGCAAAGTTTTTCCGGTTTATAATTTGATCATGAAAAGTTTAGTCTTGCTTTTGGTGATCCGAGCATTTTCATAGGCTTCATTCTGTATCTCCTTTAATTCTGCGATCTGTAGTCTCCTTAGCTCACGGCTTTACTCAAATCATAATTGAGCTGCTTAATGACCTAAAAGGTACGATGTTCTAACTCTACTGGAAGATGACAGGCTTTTTCAAATATTATTCTATAAGGAGATATCCCTAGGACTGTCTTAAAAGCAGTGCGGTAAGCCCACAATGCATCATTGAGTTTGACCGACCAATCCTTTTGGTTTTGTCTGACAGTCTTTTCTAAGATGAGCTTGATCTGTCGATTGCTAACTTCGACCTGCCCATTTGTCTGGGATGATACGGAGTAGACAACTTGTAAGTGATGGAATATTTTCGCATTAGAACTTCAAAAACTCTATTGCAGAAATGTGATCCATTATCAATAATTATTACTTCGGGGTGCCAAATCGAAAGAAGATGTTTTTCTTTGAGAAATTTGACAACCACTTTGTTGTCATTGGTCTTAGTTGGCACAGCTTCTACCTATTTAGAGACATAGATGACAGCAACCAAATGAACTGGTTGCTGAAGGAATTAGGGAATTGTCCCATGAAGTTGATACCCCAAACATCAAAAATTTCAACTTCAAGGATCAGGTTCAGGGGCATCATGTCTCTTCTGAAAATTTTCCTAATCTTCTGACAATTTGCACATGACTTTCAAAAATGGTATGAGTCTTTGAACAAAGTAGGCCAGTAAAACCCACTTTGTAGAACCTTCTCTGCAGTCTTGCGGAGACTGAAGTGTCCTCCGCAAGCAAGTTCATGGCAAAAGCTTAGCACACTCCACTGTTTTTCCTCTGGTATGCATTGTCTAATAATCTAGTTGAGACTATACTTAAAATGATATGATTCTTCCTAGAAGAAGTACCATACTTGGGGAAGAAATGACACTGGTCTTGCTTTGTCCAGTCAGCAGGTAATTGTCCAGTGGCCAGGTAATTGACGATGTCCGCATACCAGGGTTCCTTAAAAATGGCTATGATGTGCTCGTCTGGGAAATCCTCATTGATCAGAGCTTATATGATAGGTCCGTTGGAATTTGTGACAAATAATCAGCGAATATATTTTCTATACCTCATTTATCTCAAATTTTTAAGTCAAATTCTTGAAGCAAAAGGATCACTAAATCATTCGAGCCTTAGCTTCTTTTTTGGTCATGAGGTATTTCAGTGCTGAATGATCTGTGAAAATAACCATCTTTGAGCCTACCAAGTATGGCTGGAATCTTTCTAACGCAAAGACAACGGCCAAGAATTTCTTCTCGATTGTTGTATAATTCTGTTGGGCGTCATTCAAGGTCTTACTGGAATAGTAAATCAGGTGTTGCCTATTGTCGATACGCTGTTCTAGAACAATGCCAATAGCAAAATCAGAGGCATCACACATTATTTCAAATGGTTGAGCCTAATTGGGAGCAGAAATAATAGGCGCAGAAATAAGCTCTTGCTTAAGCTTCCCACATGACTTGAAACACTCATCGTTAAAATTAAAGGGCACGTCCTTAGCGAGCAGGTTGGTTAAGGCCCTAGCGATTTTGCTAAAATTCTTAATGAACCATCGGTAGACCACCATGCCCAAGAAAGGATCAATATCCTTGATGCTTTTGGGTGGTGGAAGCTTAGCAATCACTTCTACTTTAGTCTTATCCACTTCTATGCCTCTCCCTGAAATCTCATGGCCTAAGGCAATCCCCTGTCTCACCATGAAGTGATATTTTTTCCAGTTTAGAGTTAGATTCTTCTCCTTGCATATCTGTAGAACAAACTTTAGGTAATGAAGACACTGATCAAATAAATCTCCATAGATGGAGAAGTCATCCATGAAAATCACAAGAAAACGTTCCACCATGTTGGAGAACAAACTAAGCATGCACTGTTGGAATGTTGCGGGAGCATTGCACAATCCAAAAGGCATGCGTCGATAGGCGAAGGTTCCAAACAGGTAGGTGAACGTTGTCTTTTCTTGGTCTTCTGCAGCAATGGGGATTTGATTATTTTTCGAGTACCCATCTAGGAAGCAATAGTGCTAATGTCCAACCAAATGCTCAAGCATTTGGTCGATGAAGGGTAGCGGGAAGTGATCTTTACGAGTGGCTACATTTAACTTTCTATAGTCGATACAGACACGCACCATGGTAGGCAGTCTTGTCTGTACCGACTCTTTTTGCTCATTTTCAGCCACTATAAAGCCAGCTTTCTTCGGGACCGCATAAATATGGCTAACCCATTGACTATCTGAGATGAGATAAATGATCCCATTATCTAATAGTTTAAGAATTTCCGCTGTAACTGCCTCTTGAATGAGAGGGTTAAGCCTACGTTGTGGGTCCCTTCTGGGGGTTGCTTTAGCGGTCAAATGGATTCTATGTTGTACTATGGCTGGACATATCCCTTTGATATCCTTCATCGTCCATCCAATGGCTTCCCTATGTCTCTTTAGAATCGACATTAAGCTGTCTTCTTGTTGCTCAGTCAGGTGGGATGCTATGATGACTGGCAGGGTTTCTCTTCCGCCCAGGTAGGTGTACTTGAGGTGTTCAGGTAAGGTTTTTAGCTTTAGGGAAGGTGTTACTTCATTGGAGCTAATATTAGGACTTTCATTCCTATGATGAGGTACACTTGGACTGGATGCCCAATCCACTGCCAAATCTACGATCTGATCAAGATTAAAATCCTTAGACTCTAGATCAAACTCTATCTCTGTTTCTATCTCCATGCTTCCTTATGCTCACTTGTCAGATTTTCAATTGAATTGACCTCAAAATTCTGATCATTGACATCCCTAGGTTGTCTTCCAAGATTGAAGACATTGACTTCCTTCGTCATATCTCCAAAGGTCAATCACATGGATCCGTTCCTACAGTTGATTATGGCATTAGCTGTAGCAAGGAATGGGCTCCCTAAGATGACTGGGTTTGAAATCGTGGATTTAACATAGGTTGGGTCTCAAGTACAATGAAGTCAATGGGGTAGGTGAAATCCAATACCCGGATAAGACATCTGTGATTTCCCTTTCAGGATTTTACAGATCGGTCAGCTAGCTAAATGGTGACTCGAGTTAGGCTCAGCTCGCCCAACCCAAATTGCTGGTATACAGAGAGAGGTAGCTGTTGACACTCTAAAAAGCCAAGATTCCTAACTAGCCTGAACGAGATCCAACTTGTTGACATCTACAAAAGACAAGTGGCAGACAAGCTGATGGCCAGTTCTTCACCCATCTCAAAGGGGAGGAATCAATAACTTTGACTCTACTGATCTAGTAAAGTAGACAATAAGCCGAGATCGTCCTTAAAAGCCCATGAGAAGGCCCAAGTAGGTCCAGAGACACTAAGCTAGCTCAACTCTTAGTCTTGCACGAGCCCACGAGATAAGTCTCGCATGAGAAACCAAGTTGCTTAGCATCGTAGGAAGCTCCTTCATAGTCTCGCTGTGAGCTAACTTACAGCTTCGCCTGGAAATGCTCAGTTAGCTCCATGCTGCTGCGCAGAAGGTTGACTGGTAGCTTCGCCATGAGCTTTCTTTTAGCTTCGCCAGAAGCTTCTCCCAGTTCCGCCATGAGCTCAACACAACGACTTCACTGCGGGTCTTTTACGGCATTTTGACCAATCAAATCTCCAGATGAGATCAAATCTAATTGAAATCAAATTTGGCAGTTGCTTGCCATAATCTTTTGACTCTCCTAATCAACTGAGAAGATCAGGAGAGATCTTTCAGTTATTTAGAAAGAATCAAGGGAGTATCCCTCATTCAGTAGAATGGGTCAAGAGATCAATACTACTTGCTATTCCTAGCTTTGCGAAAAGCCACTCTAGCCTCACGGTAAGGCTACTTTCCAGATGTAAAACAGATTGACTCAATCTGTTCCCAAATTTTTAGGGCGAATATACCCCTATTCCTTCTTACAAATACCCTACCAGAGGGCTCAAAAAAGGAGAGGAGAGAGGCTAAGGACAGAGATCCACTCTCTTGCCTCCAAGAATTCAGTGAATTATTTCTCTAATTAGGGTGCTAATACCCTAAGATCTCCCTCCCTCACAAGGAATCTCCGGAACCAGGCGAGAAAGAATTCGCAAGTGGAGGCAGCTCGAGAAGTAATAAGAGGGCTCTACTAACCTTCTGTTCTCCGATTCCCTGAACTAGGCGAGAAGGGAATCCCACCGGGTGATAGTCTGACTGTCTGATCGCTCGCATCATCAAAGGGATAAAGTGATCGCATGCTGATCAGATTCTTACCGGCACACTTTCCCAGAAATCTCAGAGGAAATCTACTTTTAATTTCTATTTTACTTGTAATTTCGCTCCTCGACTCCTTTTTTATAAGTTTTCCCTTTACGAAATTAATATAACAATATGGGGACTCCGCTGGGGACTTTATTCTCTATTGCTGAGAATCAATTGTCACAATGTGATGATCAGACCTGCTGGTCTATTGCTGAAACGCCAGTCATTCACCCTGGCCAAGAGAAGTTCGAACAACTTCTTTTTGGGGGTAGCGAAAGCCCACTACGTATGGGTAAGCATGAGGAGGTCGACGTAGCAAGAGCCGCTCTGGCTAATTCTTCAAAGCAAGTCTCTGTTGAGACCAATAAGTTCTTTGCAAGCTTATTATGATCTTCTGGCGCAACAAGGAGACGGTATTGCAATGCATCAGTCAGAATTCAAAGCCCATTACTTATGAGACCAGGTCGTTCATTTTGACCAAGGAAGATTCGACAAACTCCTATTTGGGAATAGTCCAATGCTCCGTACATGGAAGCATAGAAAGGTCTCGATGACTGAGTTTTCGAAGCAGAAACCAGCCCAATCGAGCAAGTAGCTGAACGGATCCCCTCCCGACTCCTCTCAGCCTCGTGCGAGGCTAGCTAGGTTCCTTACGAACCTAAGTCTTCTCTTCCAAAGCAGATGTGAAGGCTGAAGCAGAAAGCTCTATATGAAGCTTCAGGCGTAACTATGCCGCAAGTTCGCATATCCTGCAAAGACAAAGGCAAGATGCTGCTTGCTCCATCAAGACTACCAGCCACAAAGAAAAAATGACGACTATACCTTCGCCTAATTCAGGAGCAGTAACTCCTCGCACCAACCTCGTTCTTATAATGAAGCTACTGATGGCATGGCAAACACAATGTCAGTACCTCAGGGTACGCGCGGAGTTCCCAGCCGCCAGGTGGAACTAAACAACCCACCGGTGTTAACCTCCTTCATAACAAGGTAGCAAACAAAGCACCACAATGTGCTCCACTCCCCAGTTCATCAAGCACTAAGCTCGCTCTTTGTAGAGGAGCTAAGAGATCGTCCCTAAGTGTTGATAGCGGTGCTTATGCAGCTTCAGCACCCCAAGGGCATTCCCAAAGTTCTTAGTCGCAAAGCTAGAGCCAAAGCACTATCTAGTGCTAATTACCTCTGTGGTGATGAAAAGAATAGGGCATCGTCCTACGCGCAATCCAGCAGAGCCTCCGCGCTAAATCGCTTAAGCCCAGTTAGGTTTGAGTTACAAGAATTCTTGACAAGAAAATGGAAATCGGATCTCCCCAGACTTCTCCCTCCTATTGTTAACAAGTGGGAGGTCAGTTGGTGATAATCCACTCAGTCTATTGCCAGTTAGGATCAAACCCTGCCCCTCTCCAGACCGACAATCAATTTTTGATCGATTATCAGTGCAAGCTCCGGTAAAGCATCACAAAAGGAGTGTATCGCGAGATCTCCCAGATATGTCCTCTGCATCCGTCAATATGATCGAAAGGGGACGAGAGCTGCGTAGGGGTAAATGAGCACCGCATGTTACTAACTTTCCTCCCTGCAATTCTCCAGATCCAGATTATAGCCCGGGCCTTGGTGAATTCTTGATACACGAAGAAGGTGTCTTCCCAAACACTAGATCTAGCATCGCAATACCCTACAGTTATGAGCAGCCATCCTCCTCAACTGAGTAACCTCACTAGAACCAATGAGAGGACTAGTTCAATGGTCTGATGAGGAGGATGAAGACAGTGGGTATGCCTCTTCAGCAATGGTCAGCTCGTACAAACAGATAGAGTATCAGTAAATATGACTGATAATGGTAATGATGATTTTCGTCAATGGAAGCTCAAGAACAAACTTCTAAGGTTCAGCAGGAAGCCTTAGACAACATTCAACAGATGTTCCCCTTAACTCCTTATTAACCGAAATAATAATGATACCGGGAGTGATCATAATGAAGAAGAACATCATAGCAATGAACATCCAAAGACTGAGAAGTCAAAGAAAGTTCTTCTATGGACGCTGAAGTTCTTAAAGGCATCCAAGCTCAGATTGCATCTTAGCCCAGAGAGATGAACTACAGAAAGTAGGAGCAGTCCGTCCATATCCCTTGGAATGGGATTCAATACCATACCCACCAAAGTTTAAACCACCAATGTTACATACGTATGATGGTAAGAGTTCACCAAACTAGCACATTTACTACTTTCGGTCTCAGACCGATAATGCTATAGACAAGGATGCTATCGTGGCAAGACTATTCATTAGCACCCTGAAGGGGTAGCACTCGACTGGTGAAGCCTCCCTCCGGCTCTATCAATCATGGTATCTTAGAAACTCAATTTCTCTCGTCCGGGCCTATCAATAACATGGTAGAACTCAATCTCTTCTTACTCGGCGTCGAGAATGATCCATGAGTAACTAATCTGATGGCGTACTCAAAAGTAAGGGCAAATCTGTCCAAGACTACATTGAGCGTCAGAAACTTGTCTCTCAGTGCCCAGTAGAGATGCTATTACCTATGCTCTTGCAGACATGCAGGCATAACTTTCTCGACCAAGTGGTGATTCGTATAGGGTTGTCAAAGACCATACTTGAAGGAACTAGTGAGCAAGCTGAGATAGCAAAAAGTCAGCTAAGAAGTTTGAGCCATTACCCAAAGGCAAATAGGTTGAATAATAAAGGGCGCGGTGACATTGCGCAGTCTTCCCAAGCCAAAGGAAAGAGACTATGTCCGTTGAATTATCATGGGACATTCATTCAAAGGCAAGAGAGAGGAGCTTCAATAATCAGGAGTCTAAATTTCCTCCAAAATAGTACTCTGTCAAAGATGAGCAGGTAGTCGCAAATTTCATTTATTCATAAAGGGAATAAACTGAAGATGCCAGACGTTCGATGCCTAATGAAATAGGACGCATGAACGATCCAACTATTGCCTCTTTCATAGGATGGTTCATCATCCTACTGATAAGTGCTTTGTCCTCAAGGACAAACTTCAAGCCTTAGTCGAGGCTGGAATTCTGACTCTGAAATCAGAGCAAAAGAAAGTCACTGCAAATGGGTGACCTCGAGTTCGGCAAAATCCTAAAGGTCACAGTTCCTGACGGGACCTTTCAAATCCCTGCACCATGGCTGGAAGTAAAGCATCCTTCAGCTAAAAATCAAGAGAGTAGGGGTCTTGTTCTCTTGACACTGGAGACAGGGGAAATCATGTGGATACACCTAGACCTTGTCCAAGACGAACAATGGGATTCGAAGAAATCCAAGTCGAAGGGAAAATCTTGCAATATTATCTCCATCCTACTAGATAATGGCAATCTCACATCAGCTTCTCTCAGCGATTCTGAAGGGGAAAAGCATGCTTGCATGATGCAGGCTGATGTACCTCAGCCGACAAGTACTTGATCTGGAAAATCATACTTGAACAATATAAGAAAGCTACTGAAGAGACACAACGCAGACGACGTCAGTACAAAATCCACACCGGCTCTGCTCTCGACGACGGAAAAAGAGAAGCAGAAAGAAATCTAGTTTGACCACGTCCTGAAGAAGCCTTCAGGCTAAGGCTTAACCCGCCTTTTCGCTTTGATGTATTGGCCCAGCTAGCTAATATCCCAGCTCGTATCACCATACACGAGCTCCTTCGTCTTCAAAAGATACAAGAGAGGTACTTAGGGATGCACTGGCTAACTCAGAATCACTCCTGACATATATGCCGGAAATCCCTACAGATGACATTCAAACCTCTTGCTCCAAATGTATCATGTACAATCAAGAGTACCCGCTATTACTTTCACAGCTGAGGAATGCTTCTCAAGGATAATTAGCATGATCGACCTTTGTACTATACCAGATACATGGTTCGATGTGCATTGAAAGGTTACAGGTTGACCTGGGGTCTGCACTCAGTATCATACCCAAAAGGCTACTCTACTTCCTGTTGGCCCAGGTTACAATCAACCCAATTTAGTGTATTTTGATGATTACAAAACATATTAGTTATTTGTACTAATATCATTTGTTGTTTAAGTGTGTTTCAGGTTTCTAAGTAAGATAGAAGTCTTCTTCCCTAAAGGAAGGTGGTTTGGACTCAAGTCAACTCATTTGGGATCAAGAAAACCAGTGTTGAAGATCTTATGGAGATGCCCTCATGAAGAACTTGAAGTCTTTAGAAGTCAATGTAAGAATTAGAATGTTAAAGTTTGAGTACTTAATATTTGGCTCTAGGAAAAACACACACACACAATTGTCTTTATCAAAAAGTTTGAAGTTTTGTATTATGTTTTCTTGATAAAATTGGGTTTATGCCTAAATCTATATATACATGTATCCAATGGATTACAAAGTGAACATCTTGTTTTTAAACATGTGTATAGACTATCTTTTGCATAAACTTAGATACATTAATATCAAAATATTTTTAACAAAATCCCCAACTTCAAAATCTGCATTTTTTGTGTTTCAGGCAAGTCCGCGGCCGACGGTCGGTCGACCGGCGCCTGTGTCAGGACATGCACAGTCTGTGCATGTCTGTCGTCGACCGGCCGGTCGACCTGACTGTTAACAGACTGCTCTCGGGTTGTCTGGGTCGACCACCCGGTCGACCGCTCTGAAGCAGGTCTGCTCTCGGTTTGTTCGGTCGACCCGCCGGTCGACCGATAGAAGGAAACTGTGTTTCCTCAAAGAAGTCGGTCGACGGACGGTCGACGGAGCCCAACGGCTCTTTGCCCAACAGGGCGACGGTCGACCGGACCGGTCGACCGCCAGGCCTGCTGCTGGCCAACGGCTCTTTCCTCTTTGGGCAGTTCTGAAAATCTGTTTTTATTTTTCTCTTTAACAGTTTTTTGGAGAGTTGTTGGGGACCTTTTGCAGGTCAAACTAGTGTAAAGAAAAGAGTTTTAACCTATTCTCTCCCTATAAATAGTGGGAAGGAGGTCCTCATTATTTACCTAGAAAAATACCAAGTTTTCATTGTTTACAAAGAGAGAAAGAAACTTTTGTTTAAAGCTTTAATTTTCAATCTTTTAGAGCTTGTTTTTCAGTTGTGTTTGATTGTTAATATCACTACAACTGAAGTTTTCTCACTACACTTCATAGAGCAAAAATCTTATACTCATTCTATAGTGAAGTTGTAAAAGAGTGAGAGTGTTGTAAAAGAGTTTGAGAAAGAGTTTAGTGGTCTTGTGTGATCACTTTTGTTCTTGTGATACTTCTCTTGTGGAGCAACCTCTTCGGTAGAGGTTCTTTGTAAATTGTGAAGCTATGGGCTTGGGGTCTTCGGTAGACCAAACTTGTACGGGATCCTCGGTGGATAGTGGAAAACCTTCACGAGGTGAAGGCGGGGACTAGAGCGGTGGCTTGAACCTCGAAACAAATCTATTATGTTTGCGATTGCCTTTGCGTTATTCTTGCTTAATTTTCTCTTGCTTTTAATTGTCTTCTATTATTGCTTGAGAACTAACCCCTTTACTTGTGCAATTGTCTCTTGTTAATTTACTTGTGTTATTTATTGTGTGTACTTCATCATAGCATTTCATTATATCTTGTTCGATCAATCCTCAATACAACACGGTTGCATTGCGCACCTCTAACCCATTTTAAGGGAATGGGAGGAAGGAGTTCAGAACCCTTCACGGGGTATACGGCTCCTAGTTGTGTTTTGAGGGATCGTTGCATCACTCATTCATTAAGTTTAAAAAGATCATTAGATTAGCAATTACACCTATTCACCCCCTAGTGTGTATTTCAATTGGTATCAGAGCTTGGACTCTAGGATTTGGCTTAACAACCTTAGAGAGATCCTTATTGCTAATCATATCATCATCTCCACTTTGTAAACATGGCCGATGGTATCAAGACACCCCCTAAGTTGATGGACTAACTTTCCCATATGGAAGGTTAAGATGACCGTGTTCTTGCAATCTCTAGGTAGTCGAGTTGCAAAGGCCGTGACTAAATCCTTTAGTGTACCGACGGTGATGAATCTACTTGGTCCGAAATTGAGACAAGAGTTTGATGCCAATGCTAGGGCTCATTATGCACTCCTACAAGCCCTCAATGAGATGACATAGCTAGAGTCATCCATTGCAAATCCGCATATGAGATTTGGACCCATTTGTTAGTCACACATGAGGGGACATCACAAGTGAAGAGGGCCAAGATAGACCTTCTTCGGTCCAAATATGAAAACTTTAGCATGCAAGAGAATGAAACCATAGATGATATGGTTACAAAGTTTACCAAGATTACTAATGGACTTTCTTCTCTAGGTGAAGAAATTGACAATGATCAAAGAGTAAGAAAGATCATCCGGGCTCTTCTCCTTCTTGGGAAGTGAAAGCAACACCTTGAAGGAACTCAATGATAAAGATGAGATGAAGCTCATTGGTCTCATTGGGAATCTAAAAACCATGAGATGGAGAGAAAAGCAAGGGAGGACATGGCTCAACCCAAGAAGAAGACCATAGCCTTCAAAAGTCAAGCTACTCACTCCGACAAAGACGACGAAGAAGAAGATGACGAAGAGCTCTCACTCTAGTCAAGAATGTTTGGAGGATGTACAACAAGGCGAAGTTCCAAGGAAGAAGGAGATGGCAAGGAGGAAGAAGAAAGAAAGGTCATATGCTTCAATTGCAAAAGCCGGGACACATTGTAGCGGAGTGTCCGGATAAAGTGAAGCCTCTTCATCCAAGAAGCCCTTCAAGAAGAAAGCTATGAAGGCAACATGGGATTCCGAGAGCGAATCCGAGGAGGAGATTGACACCGCCAATATGTGCTTCATGGCTAATGAAAGCAAAGCAAGGTAACACCTTTCTACTTCTTTTGATGAAGATCTATCTATAGATGAATAGGAGAAGCATTTATAGAACTTTCTAATAATTATGATTTCTTAAAGAAGAAATATTTAAAAATGAAAAAGGATAATGAATCTCTTAGTCTTCAAGTTGTAAATCTTTCTAAAGAAAATAATGACTTGCATTCTCTTTGGTTTCCACTAAAAATGAATTGATAAAATAGATTTCTTGTAAAGGCAAGTCCCCACTTATGATGCTAATGAGATTACTATGCTTAAGGAAAGAATAGACTCATTAGGAATTGTTTTGAAAAAGTGTAGTGAGTTTGATAAGAAGAAGATTGAGGCTATGTTTCCTAAGAAGCAAGCCTCTAAGAAAAAGTCATCATGCCCATGCTCATGTACACACCACCAACCTTCACAAATGCAACCCCCAAAGTATGCTCACCCTACATGTACACATCATGCATTATGTATAAAAGTGTTTACATGCTCTTTTGTGGTCGTAAAGGTCATGTAGCTAATTTTTGCTATGACAGACTAAATGCTCACATCATAATATTTGGGTTCGTAACACTAACTTTAAAGGACCCAGAAAGTTGGGTACCAAAGTCAACAATTGTTTTAATGATGTAGGTACTTTCCAAGCTCAAAAACGTAGAGGATTGTGGTATCTTGATAGCGGTTGCTCAAGGCACATGACTTGGGACATCAACAATTTCGCAACCCTATCAAGATATCATGAAGGTGGCACCGTCACCTTCGGAGATGACGCCAAGGTTAAAATCATCGGTATCGGTAATGTAAAACTTGGCACATCCCCTTTAATTGAGAATGTAGTTTTAGTAGACGGCCTCAAGCATAACCTCTTGAGTGTTAGCCAATTATGTGATAAAGGATTTGATGTATTTTTGATAATGTTGTTTGTAGGTAATTGATAGAATTTCTAATGTTTGTGTGTTTTCGATTTTCGTGAAAGTAATGTTTATATGATAGATATGTTAAATATGTCTTGTACATAACATGTTTAAAGCCCTCAATGACGACTCTTGGTTGTGGCATAGAGATAGGCCACATTTCATTTGACCATATATCTAGGCTTAACACAAAGGAAATGGTGAAAGGTATTCCTTGTTTGAATTTTGAAAAGGACAAAGTTTGTGACGCATGTCAATTTGGGAAACAAACTAAGTCTTCTTTCAAGTCAATTAAGGATATCATGACATCACGTCCCTTGGAGTTAATCCACATGGATTTATTGGGCCAACACAAACCAAAAGTTTAAGGGGAATAGATTTGCTTTTGTTTTGGTAGATGATTTTTCTCGTTTTACTTGGGTTTTCTTTTGAACATAAAGTCAAGCCTTTTCACATTTCAAGTTTTAAGAAAAGAGTTGAAAAGGAAAAAGACACTTCAATAATAAGAATAAGAAGTGATAGAGGAGGTGAGTTCATTAACCTTCCCTTTACCACTTTTTGTGAAGAACATGGAATAAAACAGAACTTTCTTGTCCTAGAACTCCACAACAAAAATGGAGTAGTTGAGCGAAAAATCGTACTTTACAAGAGATGGCTAGGACAATGCTAAGTGAATACGGTCTACCACATTATTTGTGGGCCGAGGCCGTTAATACTTCATGTTACATAGCAAATCGTGTTTTCTTGTGTAAAATACATCTAAACCTCTTTTGAAATGTATTTCTCTAGAAAGCCTAATGTTTCTTATTTTAAAGTTTTGGTTGTAAATGTTTTGTTTTAAACCAAAAGATAATTTAGGAAATTTGATGCTAGATCATATGAGGCTATTTTTGTAGGTTACTCAAATATAGTAAGGCTTATAGAGTCTTCAATAGATCATCTTTGACTATTGAGGAATCTATTTCTGTTAAATTTGAGGAATCTAACTTGTTTGTTAAGAATGTTGTAGAAATAGATGCTTTGGATGAAGGTTTGGAGAAGGGTGACCTTGGAGGATGCTTCTACCGTGTGGAGACAAGCCTAAGGATGATGAAGGAAGTGAAGCCAAAGTAAAAGAGGCCCAAGAAAATGAACATCAAGCAAATCAAGTGGAGCCTACTTGTTGAAGCTAACAGGTTCAAGATGTTGAAGCCTATCAGTTGCTAGATTTTGATGATGGACAAAAACTTCTACCTCATGATGATTGCTCTACCTCAGATGAAGACTATTGAAGATTATGGGTGATTTTGGAAGTTTTTTTGTTGAATTTTAGATTTATGTGAAAGCCTTGATAACTTACACAAAAACCCTTTTCAAGTCGACTTGCCCTATTGATATAGTCGACTACCCATACTTAGTCGACTTGCCAAAAACCCCTAGTCGACTAGTCCACTCCAAACAAATTTCCTAACTCTCTGTTTGGACCCTGTAATGACAATTAGTCGACTTGACTTTCCTACCTAGTCGACTAACAGATACCCTAGTCGACTAACCCATTTTCCAAGTCGACTAATATCAGATACAAAATTTATCCAACTCTTGTTTCTGTCTGAAACAAAAATAGTCGACTAACATTTTCCAAGTCGACTAATACAGTTATAAGTCGACCAACATTATTTTTAGTCGACTATATCAGTTATCCAGAAACCTATTTTTCCAACAGACATATTCCTAGTCGACTAATTGATAAACCAAGTCGACTAATAGTTGAAGTTTTGCTAGACTAGTCGACTAACTCAGAATCCTAGTCG
>JAVJIF010027608.1:0-53209 GCA_038442645.1 Agave tequilana | reverse complement strand
TGCTACCTCAATGTTGCAGTATTTTGATTAACTGATTATCAATTGGGCTACTCTGAGACGCAAAGATACTATAATCATCACTAATTACTACACCTTATAACTTAAATGTGTCATTTAGCTTCCTGTCTTAGTTTTAATACAGTGTTTTTTTGGTTATATCTATGGAGTTGTTGGAGGTGTTTATGCTTGATTACTTCAAATGCGCTTTCTAGATTTATATATCATCTTTTTTTACTGTACCAGTGTGTTGGAGACCTTTTCAGTCTGATTTTACAAGCTTATAAGACATCTAAATGAAATCTTTCCGGCATGTTAAACTTGCTAATGGAGCCAATTTAGATTGGATTAACTCGGCTTTTGATATTGTAAGGGGATGATGTACACCGTGGTCTAGTCTTTTTTTCTTTTTAATTTGATTTAGATGCTAGGATTGCTTTATTTACAAGCTGTATCAGCACCTTGCTCAAGTAATTTGTACAATTGTTGATAAGATTATTTGTTATGTCAATTTTGTTTTTTTTATTTCCCTTTTGTTCTCGGTCAGTACATTCTAACTCAGATACAACTAATAAGCTATAATTCAAGACTCACTGACTTATCTAAACTTTTGTCGTAGTATTTTCTGAACAAGAAATTTTCTTGTATTGCTGATCTTTTTTTGGCTTCTCGTCAATATTTTGAGTGATTCTCGAAAATTAAAGTTAGACTCCATCAATAATTATCCTAGAAGAAAAATATTAAAGAAGGTCCAAAAATAACCATTATTATCTAGAAATATTTTAAAATTATCATAACCTTTTGATAATTGACATTTATTAAATTGACAATGTTGTTTATTGCTCATATTTCTCTTTTTGCTCATGTTCTTTTTTATCATGTTTGTTAGTATTGTTTGTTAAAAGAAATTTAAAATACTCCTTTTTGTATATATTGTGAGTTTATATGCTTCCTGAAATTTTGATGTGTTCTCTACATTTTCTTCTCTTGGAACTCTTATCCTATTTCAGAAAGGCTGCCATTTTTTCTACAGTCTTATGCTTCTTTTATCGGTTCACACATTTCAATGCATGACTGAAATATTTGTTACTTCTTGTTTGCTATTTTTTCACAGCATTTGCAAGCAACAGAGTCTGATTAAACTCAATATGTCTTCACAGAGCATATAATTTTGTGGTTCCATCTTGAATCTTTTTGCAATTAATGCTTATGAGTTATCTATTTTGCAGATGGAAGCACACAATTCCCTATCATCTCATCAGATTATTGACATAAGTGTAGACCTTCCCAGGGGGATGTCTAACCAAGGTGGGAGCAAGGTTTGCCGAGTTACTACTTGTGGTTTGTCGGACCCAGGGACGAGTGAGAGAGATGCCAAGAGAGACAAGCATCAATGAGAAAACTGCTAATGCAGTTGTTCTGTGTGTCATATTCATAGCTGTAGAAGGGTGGGGGGCATCAAGGCAAACAGCCTTGCAATCCTGACAGATGCAGCCCATCTCATTTCTGATGTTGCAGCTTTTGCCATCTCCTTATTTTCCCTTTGGCATCGGGATGGAAGCAAATCCCCGGCAGTCTTATGGTTTCTTTAGAATAGAGATACTTGGTGCTCTGGTTTCCATCCAGCTTATATGGCTCCTAGCTGGGATACTCGTCTATGAAGCTATTGAGAGACTAATAAAAAATACTGGGGGAGTCAATGGTGTCTTGATGTTTGCTGTTGCAGCCTTTGGCTTGGTGGTTAACATCATCATGGCCTTGCTGCTGGGTCATGACCATGGCCATGCGCACGGTGGTCATAGCCATGACCATGGCAAGTCCAGCCACGATCACAGTCATGATCATGACCATGCACATGGTCACAGCCATGACAACGACATCGCGTCTCATCACCATCACTCACTAGAGGCCAAACACAGAGATGAGCACGAACCTTTGCTAAAGCATGCTGAAGATGCTCCAAAGAAGCAACGAAATATTAACGTTCATAGTGCATACCTCCATGTGCTTGGAGACTCCACTCAGAGCATAGGAGTGATGATCGGTGGGGCATTATCTGGTACAAGCCTGAATGGAAGATAATTGATCTTGTATGCACGCTCATATTCTCTGTGATTGTCTTGGTAACCACGATCAACATGCTGAGGAACATACTAGAGGTCCTAATGGAGAGCACCCCTAGAGAGATTGATGCTACCAGACTAGAAAAGGGACTGTGCGAGGTGGAAGGTGTGGTGGCTATTCATGAACTGCATATATGGGCCATCACTGTGGGAAAGGTGCTCTTGGCATGCCACGTTACGATCCACCCTGATGCAAATGCTGATCTTGTGCTTGATAAGGTGATAGCGTACATCAATAGAGAGTATAATATCAGCCATGTGACGATACAGATTGAGCGGCAGTAGGTTCTATTTTGAAGGATAAAAGTTTGAGTCTCCAGCATTGACAAAATTCTATTTTCTTCATCATGGATGCTACAACTTACAGGCTCCATTACCAGCTCTTGTTTGGATTTTTGCTGCAGCTCATTTGCCAGGCAGATGTAAGAGAGTTATTTAGGAGTAGATGCCTCTGAACTTGTCATGCAGTTTTCATCTGAATCTTATGTACTATATATTTATTTTTTTGTTTTGAGTAGCAAAGCGATTGAGGTAAATTCAAAGGTGATAGTGTTTAATGGACTGTGGTTACATCCTGGTTAGTTATTATACCGAGTTTGATAACTTGGTTGATTTATTTCTTGTGCAAATTTTGGTATCTTTTTCGTATGGCCCAGGTAGATGAGGCATTAGGTCATGACAATGTTTTGACTGTGAGATATCCAACAAGAAAGCAGGCAGATACTTGTTCAATCTTTTGTAGTAATTTTGGCGTCCTGTATGTCTGTGCTCTTCTGTAAATTGGAAAAGTGAAATTTCTTTTCTCCTGGAAAATGCAGTTTATGAAGGGTTCGCAGCATATATATCACAAAATTCAAATCATAAATTTGCAATTTTCTCCTGGAAAATTGCAAATTCTTCATGAAATAAGATGGATATACATACATTAGAGAATTTAATTCCCAATATTGCCTGCATTAATCATAAACAAAATCAAATCATAAATCAAACATCAACTACAAAACAATTAGATCACTGTGGTGGAGTGATCAGTTTCTGACCTTTTCGAGATCACGACACGTGTTCATTCAGTGCTAAAGAGGTAAACGACACGTGACCACTTCCAACAACTCTGATTGGGAGTGTACATTCAATTCAAAACCCAAGCTCTTCAATATAGTTAGAAGGAAATTAGACAATATGATAATTCTCCTTTGGGAAAGGACGAGAGAAAACTAATACTTAAAAAGGAAAAAAAAACAAAAAAAATAAAACAAGAAGCAGCAAAGAAACCTTAGAAATTGTCTTCCATCAATTACAATAAATCAAACTACATATTATCTTCAATCACATATTATTTTTTTACGAAAAAAAATTTGTCAGTTAGGTCATAGTCCTAAGTGGAAAAAAGTAAACCCTCATCATAGTAGAAGAAAGAAATTAAACTTTACAGAGAGTAGTAGGAGTCTATCTAAAATCTAAAATAAAATTTTTTAATTTTTCGCTGAAAAAAAAACATTTAATTAGAATGACAATGAAGATTTTGTGATGAAAAGAAAAAAATAATTTCCTACGACAACATCCAAACTCGCCCATGCCCTTTAACAATATCTTTATTCGAATAGTTCAAATTAATTATAAATATCTAACTATTATCTGAATAATAGACCAGAGATAAAAATAAACAATGACAAAGGCCCTGTTGCAATTTATGTGCACCAATTTGATTATCTCCATTAATCAGACAGTATTCATCATGGATTCATGAACTGTAGTAAGTTTAGCGATTTTCATTTTTTTTAAAGTGTTGATAACTTTTGTTCACATTAAAGATACTTAGGTTTGTGTTTGGATGTCTAACCCGCTGTCAGTGAGAAAGTGAACGATCAGTCAGAAGAAAGAAAGAGGGGAGGAGAGCAAAAAGGAGAAAGAAAGATAGGGAAGGTCAGAGAGGAAAAGATGAAAAAAACGAATGGATGGATAAAGTTTCTATATGAGTGAGAGAAAACTTTCCTTCGGTCGGTTTTGATAAAATCACAAAGATGTGTGATTTTGTGTAATTTTGAAAAAAATAATTCATGATATTTTAAATGAGTGTTTGAATAGATAAGAAAGAAAAAACTACTTAAAATTATGATTTAGAAATTTTCTACTGAATAAAAATTAATTCTGAGATTGTCTGGCTTGATAATAGTTATATTTTCTATTTTGATAATTTTCAAATCAAACAATAAATATATAAAAAAATCCTGATTATGTAACTTTCAAATCTATAAACCATAAAAAGTCTAATTTTTATTTTATTTTAGAATATGCAAACGGCAGCCTTTAAAACAAATTCTAATCCAAATTCATAAAATGCTGCACGTGCAGCACGTGCCTGAAATGGTAGTCTCCCCACAGAAAAACCCAGCTCAAAAATCAATCATAACCCAATTGGCTGTCGACCGTAAAAAAGTGCAATCAAGTAAGTAATTAAGTATTAATTAATTAATTAAGCTGCTGAGCAACGAAACGAACACTCAACCTTCATCCCTCTCTTCCCCCCATCAAAAGTCTCCTTTTCCCCCAAAAGCGGGGGAAAATCACAAAATAAGAGAGGGGGAGAAAAATTCAATCAAAAATGCTGTGCTCGATCTCAGCTCCAAAGCCCAATTCGAGCTGGCTCGATCGCCTCCGATCCTCCAAGGGCTTCCCCGTCCCCTCCGACCTCGAAAACCTCGACCAATTCCTCTCCTCAAACCCTAACCCTAACCCTAATCCCGTCCCAAAACGGCCCCCGGTACCCCCCAGTGAGAAAGGCCACAACTTGTTCGATCTTATGTCCAACGTCTTATCGGACCTCTTCGTCATCGGCAGCCCCCCAAATCGTCCAAACCCTCAGAAAGCCTCGCGGAAGCAGCCAAACCCTAGAATTTGCAATGGGGGCGGCTCGTCTGTCGGCGGCGGGAACAGGGAGGTGTCGCCTTCGAGCGTGAACAACAGCGTGGCTGAGGGGAAGAAGCGGAAGGTGAAGGTGAGGAAGAGGAGCGAGGGGGGACTGAAAGATTCAGACCTCGCGGGATTCTCGAGGACGGAGGTGACGGTGATCGATACGAGCCTGTCACCGGATTGGAAGGCGGCGAGGGTTTTGTACAGAAAGGGACTGGTTGGAAAGTGAGGGAGAAGAAGGTGGTGAGGGTGAGGAAGAAGAAGAGGAGGCGGGTCGGGTCCGGGGAGAAGCGGGGAGTGGGAATGAGAGGAAGGGGGATGCGGACGAGGCTAATGGGGGCAGCTTCCGGAGAGCGCATTTGGCATTGTTGGATAAGGTAAATGATTTCATCTTCTATTTTCTTTTTTTAATTTTTGTGTTGTGAATTTCTTTGTAAATGCTTGCAATGTCGAGTTTCTAAGTATCTCAGAATAGATTATATGTAAGTTTAATATATTGGATCATTGATGTGCCTGCAAGTCATATTGCTGCAAGTGTTATTGCAATAGGTAATGTCGTGAGTTTTCTGTTCTGTTAGCTGTAAATGACACTACTGCTAGTGAAATCTCTTGTATCCAGTTAGCTGTAAGGGATTTGATGTTGATGACTTTGCTGCCCTATCCCGCTAACCTTCAGTTGACTTGAGTACAGCAGTCCAAACAGCAGAAGTTATCACTCTTAGTAATTGAAAATTTTGAGTTGCAGACTTGGTCGCTATTACCAAAAAAGTTTGATAAAATGGTGAAGATCTCTAGTCGAGGGTTTCTCTACATTGCGTTAAAACATTATTTACAATGAAATAGGAGATGCAAAAGCTATATCAAAAAAATATGTTTTACTTTTAGGAGATTGAAAATATCTGTCATAGAAGGGTTAATAATAGAGCACCTTGTCTTTGTTTTCTCTTAAATGAATACCATAATAATATGATTGCTATAATGTTATTTGATATTGAATCTACGGTTGTATGACATCCTACTTGTTGTATGAAATGAGACACATAAATCTTTTGGCCTAAACATTATCTAATTACTTCTATTTAGTTGTCTCCCAACTCGAATACTTTCTATTTAGTTCAGATGGTGCTTACTTAGGGCTGTAAATGATACTCAAGAAATCAATAATCTATTTCAATTGTTTATATATTTGTGGACTTTGTGTTTCAAAACTGAACCTTCACTAAATATAAAACCCGATAACAAACACAAAAATAGTGTATGCATCATACGATTATTGTATTAGCAACCTCATAATGAAGCTTAACATGACACGTTTTTGGGAAATCCATCTATTCATGATAATAGCAATAAATAACAAATATTAATATCATCATACAATGTGTTTTTTGAAAAATTTTATATAATAAAATTGAAATGAACTATGAAATATAATTTCAATTGGCAGTTCCACAAATCTATTTAAGATTCACAAAGGAAGAGATTCTGATTCAAACCTGAGACCGAGGATTTTGGTTTGGATATTACGCAAACCCGATCCAAACCAGACCCTTTTTCACTGTTAATGTTACTTATCCCAACTATAGTACTTCTTGTTTTAGTTGGAATTGTGCAACAGATTGGAACTCCCAACATTCTTTGTTTTCTTCTTAAAATATAATTGGGGTATACTTTGTTAATGATCTCTTATTGGTGGTAGAGGTGTAAAGATATTGTAACTATACCATCTTCTCTCCTAATAGTGGAGAATATTCTTCTCTTTATATATGCTATGAGTTTTATCTCTTCCACTCTACCACCTGTGCAAATTCCTATTTCCTTTGATGATCTGGTGTTGATATGAATTTCTTAGTTTTGTTACCTTGCATTGCATGACACATTGGATATCCTAGAAATATGGAATAGATTATGGGACGAATTCCTGCTCTACGATAGTGAAAGTTCCTCCATAAGGAATGGTAAATTTCTGTAGCATGTTCAACTTTCCACTTTATATTTTGGGCGGTGGAGAAGGCAGAAAGGGTGGGGATTGGGAGTGACAGACAAGAGGAGAGGGTAAATTTCTCCAGATAAGACTTGAAAGAAAGAAGCAGAGGAACATAATTGTCCTTCAATAACTAAAAGCTTGTGCTCTATTGAAGCAGGGGGCCTCAAATTGGGACGGAAGAATTATATTATTCTTAATTTTGTTCCTTAAAATATAATAAGGGATACGTTCTGTTCATTGATTTTTAGTGTCTGTGGATCTAAGTTATTGTTACTATCTTATCCACTCGCCTAATAAGGGAGAGAATTCCTGTCTATATACATTGGCAGCCTAAACTGAACCTTTGGCTTCTAACATCACATCCAAGCACTCCTCTACAAGTTAGAAGCAAGGTCCTCATCTCATTGATATGTATGCATCAAGAAAGCATGAACAATTCTATTCTAAAGTTGGGTCAAGTCGGACACCATGTCGCGCACGACACTTCTAGCTTTGTATTGCTTTTTTGTGTGCATCTTTTCAGAATTTTCCACGTGTCGCGTACCGTGTCGGCGTGTCCATATCCGTGCAATATAGGTATGTATTGATGTGAAGTTCTCAGTTTGTATCAAGGTACTGAAATTTGTAAAGTATGTCAGCATAAATTATGCTTAAAACTGTTGATTTGTGATGTAGAAAGTACCTATAGGATGAAGGCTAGCATGTCGATTCAAATTTCCACACACTTCAAATTTATAAGAATCCTATTTTTTGTTTATTCTTTTGGGTGGTGGAGAAGGCAGCAGGAAGGGAGGGAGAGACAAGCAGTGAGGAAATGTCTCCACTTGAAACATGAAATAATACCCTTCAATAACTAAATTCTGTGCTTTTGTGAAGTAGGTCAAAATGGGATAGAAGCAGCTTTACCTGGGTCCAAGAAACTTCAAATTATAGTTTTTTTTTGTACTTTTTTACTTATTATTATTTTTTTATGCTTCAAACGTTCAGCATTCAATGGGCATGCACACATTCTTATGAATTGATCATCTCATATCATATCATATTAGTAAACCCCTCAGGAGAGGTTGGAAGCTAGTTAAGCTTTTACATTGGAGTATTGATAGTTGTTTGTGCTTCAAATTAGCTTATTGCACTTTGGCCTTGAATTATTCAAATTAGTATTTTTTTTGATGGACTGATATGAAAGAAGAGAGATGCATGCAAAAATAAATTTTGGAAGTTAAGGAAACTTTAGAAACTTATAATGATTTTATAATTTATAAGTTCATTTGTGAACAAAGAAATTATGTGGCTATTTTCCAGAAAAAAAAAACAACCAGAACTTGTGTGTAATTGATGGTTATTGAAAAAGTTTCATTTCAATTCCTCGATTTGGAGAACATGAAACTTACAGTTGGTTATGTAGATCATAAAAGTAGGATATATAGAATAAAAGAAATTGTAATATTAAGCAACTCTGTTGTTCTTTCTATATGTGGGTGCTTGTTAGGAAGTTTGTGTTTGTCCAACAATCCAATTGCAGTCCCTCAAAGAGTATGCATTTTATATAGTCGATACTGAGGAGAGTTTTATGTAAATCGTTTCTTCCAAATTTAGAGAGGTATGAAGTGGATTTTGCATACAGTCACCTCAGTGAGGACGAGGGCGCATCACCAAACAACTGTGCTCTTTCTCCAGCTTAAACAAGGCTGTGAGGTTAACCTATGTGTAATATTTTTAGTACTGGGACACATGACGTGTGTGGAAGAAATCACCCACATGAAAGAAAAGCTTGTTGTCCTTCCTTTAGCATTCTTTGCTTAGATTGTTCAAAATTCTGTTTTTTTGTTTTTTCCCCCTTCTTTCTTTCTTCTTTTTATGCAAAGTTCCTTTTTTGTACTTTTTCTTTTTTTCTTTTTTTTTTTTTTTTAACTTTTGAACCTTTCTTATCTGGATAGCCTAAAGAGATGAATAGCCCAAAATGATGTTCTTTATGCATTATGTGGGATGTCATATATAACATCATAACTGGGCAAGTTTACAAATGAAGGAGTTACATTCATTATTTTTATTTGATTGGTGAGCAGAACAAGTTCATCTTTTATCTTCCAGATCTTCGTGCAATGGACAAGGTTATAGGCATTAGTAGATTGAGTTCTCTAGCTAAAACTTTGAAGCGCTATTCACTGTCCAGTCATTTCCTTTTTTCTATTGACTATGCATTCTTGTACGAGACAATGATGTTTTTGTGAGCTAAAGTTATGTCTTATTTTCTCTGATTCCTATAAACTGATTTGGTATGAAATGCTCTTGCATTTATCATCTAACTCCTGTTGCTTTCTATCTTTGGATACAAACAGGGGAGCACTCAAACTGACAAGAGAGACGATTCCAAGGAGACTGATGATCAAACCCTCATACCAAGAAGGTGAGTCTGCGTAGGTTTCGTTATAGACTTGGTTATTATATAGATTATAGACTCCTTGCACTTGTTTTCTAGTAGGTATTATACCTTTCTAATATCCATTTTTACATCATACAGGCCAAAATTTTCAAGGTCTCCCCGCATACCAGCCAAAAATACCTCTCCTATTTGCGTCTTAAAATTATTAGCAAGAAAAACGGGGCAACTGGCCCGAGAAATATTTTAAAAGAACAACATCGCATCAAAGAATTTTGAAGTGGTTATTTTCCTAACCTAAAAAATGGGATTAGATTTACGGGGAGATTTGTTCATATTTTGCTAACTTGAACAGAGGTTCAAACTGCTCCCTATGATCGAGATCGATCCCATCTCTCAAGGGTTATATTGGCAGTGGCCAGCAGCAGGTTCTGCATCTCAGAGCAGTGGGGTATATATGATCATGTTTCCTTCTGCAAAGCTTGCAGAGGCTTCAGCAGTGCCAAATTGTTTTGTGCATCATTTCTTTCATTTTGTTACCCATTTGTAACCCATTTGCAGTATCTATCGCAGCTATGTATGACTTGTTTTATCCTCGGAAATTCGCCTTCCAGCATTCTTTGTAGTTATTTATGTTAGAAATGATATAACTTTTTCAAATATTAGAAATGTGAGTCGATCAACTCTCTTTGGTGTTGCCTGTGCTTTATAGGTGCAAGTCTTTTTGCAGGACTGTAAATGTTTTTTTTTTCCCCAGACTTTTAGGCCTCTGTTTAGCAATAGTACACTTGCAATTGGTATTCTTGGAGGGGTAAATAAGCAAAATGTTTCTCTTTTCTCTTCTGTCTTCTTATTTTTCCTGTTTTGATAAAAAGCTTCTTCATGTTGATATTAATATTTTTAGGATTCATGAGAAAAAAAAAGTTATAGTTGCTTCTCTGTTTAAGATTTTTGGTACATTGTTAAGCCGAGTAGAATATGAAATTAAGATAAATTATTTATGAATTATTTACACATTAAATACGATAATATTAGCAGTACATAAACTCATCAATACAACAAGAAGTTGTTAATCTTGAAGCTGCAATGGTAATGAAAATTTAATATACAACCTTAGCGCATATATTAAGATTTACTTTTCAATTGTCTACACAAATGAGCAAAGTTTTCACCACTCAATTTTTAAAAATTTTGACGACTTAATGTTTCTGCATAGAGTTTTTGGGCTTGAGAAATGAGAATGGTCACTAGGATGTCGTTTAAGCTTTGTTTGATAACCTAAATGAATTAAGCTTGTATATAATTCTAGTTTTGATTATATAATTAAACAAACATGAAACCTAATTCTCTCCTTTAGTTTATTTGATTCTTGACTTTTATTAGATGCTAAATCTGCAAAATTAGTTTTTATTTCACCAAATTTTGGTTATGAGTAATAATTAGTGGACTAATGGACTGGGCTTTAATAAGAGGGGTTGTGCTTTCGCTTTGTCCGACCAGAGATGGCTTACAAAACAAAAACACCATAGCATCAGAGGAGACAAGGATGACTCCCGATCTAAATCCTCCGATGCTTGAGTTAGCCTAGTATGAGAGGTGAACCTTCTTAGAGAATAGAAAATTGTAATATATTAGGTAGGGGTGGCAATTGGGTCGGGTCGGGTCGACTCGACCCGATTACTGCTCGACCCATATAATAATCGGGTCGGGTCGACCCGACCCGATTATTATATGGGTCAAAAATTCAGACCCAGACCCGACCCATGCATTTTCTAATATCAACGGATCAAGCTTATGGACTTGGAATTGACCGGGATTTCCTCTTGAGCAAATGGATGGGTCTGGGCTAATCTTTCGTCCCATTGGGATTTCCCAATTAGTTTCCTTATTTGCTTCCCTTTTTTTCTAACTTTTCTCTGAATAAAAGGAAAATTCACTACAAGGAAATTTCAATATACTTTTTCTTTCTCTTAATTTTTTTTTAGACAAAAGACCATATCTAGTCTGGGGATTTAAAAAAAAATTGCGTATCCTTAATTAGTTAAAACTATGAGGCTCTGTTTGGCATTGAATTTGGATCTATGATTTTTTTTTTAGGGGATTTCAAATAAGAAAAGTTCTCACAAAAAGATAATGACTTCTACTGTCATGATTTTAAGAGATCCCAATATCACAGGAGATAACTACAAAACTTTCAATCAATAGCACGGTTTTAGGAGATTTTCAAGATTCTATGACTTATTTATCTAAAATTTACTTTTAAAGGATCAATAATTACTCTATCAAAAAAAATTAGGCTTTTTTTTTCCTTGTAAACTAAGATTGATTCTAATATATTTTTTGTGGAGATAGATTCATGGGGGATTTTGTTTTAGCCATCAATGTCAAAACGTAATTAGGAAAAAACTCGCGCACAAAATTTAATTTGTTTAAGCCACCTCTTTTTTAAAGAAAGGGCAGGCGCTCACGTGTCAAACGCAGAAGCGCCATTGAGGGTCGCGTGCTAATGTGTCGAGTGCAGAAGCGTTGTTGAGCACGCTTTAAGCGGTGAAAAAAACTTAAATGCCCTGCAGTATTAAATTGAGGATTACGATCATGATCACAATCCTCACAAAAATGTCCTAATTTGAATCTTTATTAGGACTGGGACCATGATCGCAGTCCTCACAAAAATGTCATTTTTTTTGAGTTTTTAAGGACTGTGATCATGATCGCAGTCCTCACAAAAATGTCATATTTTTAAGTCTTTATACGACTGCGAGATGATTGCAATCCTCTTTATTAGGACTACGACTCTGATTGAAAATGTCTTATTTTTGAGTCTTTATTAAGACTTTGATCATGATCGGGAGATTTGTCGGCTATCCAAAGCCCGATTTGCGTGATTTTTGAACCGTTGGATTTGTGAAGATGAGAGATTTGTTTACACACCCAACACAGGCGGTGATATCCTGAGACGAGCCCGGCCAAGGCACAAACATGCGGGGTTTCGTCGGCAATGAGCGGTGCACGTGCCGAAGGCAATTGTGTTGGATTTTCATTTAGTATCGAGGTGAATGTTGTCACCACTTAACCGAGATTTAATTAAGAATAATTATAGAGCAAAATTTGATGTGTATTCTTGAATAAGGATATATTTGAGAGATTGGATGGTTAATCGAGCCGGTGATCATCAGAATCAGTGAGTATCGTATCTTCGATTATTAGAATTCATGTGGAATGAATTGAAAAAATAAATAAGTGGTGACTAGTAACATACATGAGTAACTATAAACCTTTGTTAAGAACATAAATTAGTAGTTAGCTTAACTACTTTGACCCTAATCAAGTGGTGATAATTATAAATTGATAATACTGTAACTGAGTTTACAATTTAATATATCTATTCGTGTGAATGTGTGATGATTGTTTACAACCATAATGTATATCGAATATGTGAAATTAATACTTTACCAGATAAGTTGAACTTCATGTCATATATGAACTTGAAAATACATGAATATGACAGTATGTAGTATATTGGCATGTATGTAAATTACTGATACCATAAGATCTCTTGAAAAATTATCTGATAATTGAGTAAACTCATGATAAGTACCGATTGTGATTGTTGATTGATTTCTATGAATGTGAATGTATATGTGGTGTTGGTTTTATGCATTCTTGTGTGGATTTGGATGTGAATTGTATGTATGTGGATGTTGAATTGGATGAGTTATTGGCGGAGGTGAATAGTGAAGTGAAAGTTTGTATCCACTCGTTGAAAGAAGGAGACTGCAAGTGATATACGTGTGTGTATATATGTTGTATCCATTCGCCAAAGGAAGGGGAGCGAATGAGATATGTGTGTTTATGTTTGGTATCCATTCGTCAAAGGAAGGGGAGTGCGAATGGTGTACACGTTTGATATACACGTAAATGTATGTGTACCTTATTCATGTATTAGATATGTTACATGTATACGATGTTGTGGACATCGTAAATAATATTATTATTGTGTGCTGAGATATGTGATCGGTGCACATTGATACAGTGATATATAAATCACTTGTATTATTATTACTATATGCCACAAGGGCATCGATGTGATCAGTGTATTATTAATTAAGAAATTGATGAGATATGAAATTGTATCTAGTAGTTAAAACATCTATGTTATAAGAAAATAAAAAAACACTAGGTAAGAGGTCAATAGTTAATAACTGATAAGAAATGGAAGTTTCTATATAATTAAAAACTGATATCAGAGATTTGACACTGTAAGTTGTTATGCATGTATTCATATAGGTTAAATTAGAATTTACCTTACTTATTGAGCTATCAAGCTCACTCCATTGTTGTTAACCCTTTTTTCAGGTCATGGCATGGGTAACGGCCTAGTTTGAGACTTTACAAGCAGCAAGGTGGATCAAATAGTATTTTGTTGAATATTTGTATTTTACTTTTGTTCAGTATCTCTTTGTACAAATATGGATGTACTCTTATTTTAGTATATTTACTTGACTTGGATTAGAATTGGTCATGTAATTATTGTGATACCGAGAGGAGTACTCTCGAATTAAATGAATAATATTATTGAGATTAGGTACTATTAAGATTGAAGTTTTAAAGTTGATAAATAGGCTAGTGTTGATCGAAATTTGATATGCTGTATCAGGACAAACTCCTAATTATAGAGGAGACACTGTCAATTTTCTATGACTTACGAAAATGATATAGAATATAATGAATATGATTATGGTAATCTGATGATTAAAAACTGAGATCGTTATAATATACATGTGTACATGTATATGTGTGTGTACACATACACACTCACTAATACATCACACACACAAACGCACACATATAAAAAATGTACCTAAATTGTCAGCTAAGAGAACTCTCTCAGATGATGCATCTAGAACTTCCATTCTCCTTGTGGCTGTTTCATAATTCAAATGCTCATCATGATATTCATGTCATTAGATGTTTATAGCTGAAAACTCATATGGTTTGGACTTTATTTACTCATGTACCGAATGGTTGAAAATTTTAAAAAAATTTAACAATAGAATGCAAACAATTATTAGATCAATGATAGAACAAAGTCCAAACTATGTGATCTTTCATCTGTATACATCTTAAGACATGAATATCAAAATGAGCGAAAACATTAATAAAGAGATCGGATTTCTAGATGCGCTATCTGAGAAAATCTCTCAGATGGCAACTAAGATACATTTTTCTCATATGTGTGTGTATATATAAGTATTTTTTTTGCACAATATATTATTTTTAAACCTATCAAACCACGTCTAGACCCGCCCGACCCGCTTAAACCAGAATCGACCTAAATCGGACGTGAAACCTGATGGGTGAGTTTCAAACCACACGAAAACCCACCCGACCCCGATCAGAGTATTTTCATGTTCTTCCTAACCGCCTAACCATTGACACCCCTATAACAGACCAAGAATGCTCTTACAATAAACTATTGGAACACATGGGAAAACATGGCTAGATGAAATAAGGTTTAAATATTGTTGACCACATTAGGGCAAGGACCAGGCCTTAGCCGAATCTGACCCAACCTGAGCCTAATCCAAACCGACCCTAGTTTGGCCGATCTCCCGATTGAGTTTCCAAATTGAAACTGGTATCATTAAAGGGATTAATATGAAATGAGGAGTTTGAGATTGATCAGTCCAGTGGATGAGATCTGCCCACACCTGTTTCCTACCTAATAGAATTAGGGTTTTGGGATGAAGTTGTATATATACCCCTTTCATTAGAAGACGAGAGACACAATAAAAACAAGAAAAACAAGGGTTTCAAGATGATGGGCACAACCATCTCCTTCTTTAGAATAAAGAGATGTTCTTCTTTATAGCAGAAGTAGAGTTCTTTCGATATCATCTCCTCCGTAGTCTCACCCACCAAGATATGTAGTTGAACATTCGATGAAACATAGTTTGAATGTTGGGGGAACAAGAAGGTGGTATGAGAAGGCGGTTCTCGATATACTGTAGGATCATCTCATGACCATGGAGACGAACAATGATGGAATCAAAGATTGAGAGGTTCAAGTCAGATGTCAAAGTGATATCTCATGAGCAATTAAATCTGCATGGACTGTAAATGTTTTCTTCTTCATCTTTTATAGATTTATGAATATTATGAAATTATGTGATCTTGCTTATATATTATTGGATAATATATGGGATAATTTTGCAAATAGCTTACAATCTAGGTATCTAGACCATTGTTTAGACCACAATATTCCAACATATATAAATTCAAAAACTTGATTTGATGGAAGAAACCTTACTTTTGAAGATGGTGGCAAATAACTTTTAATGTGTCATATAAAATTTTCAAAAAGTCATTGATCTTCAGATGTTGTTGAAAATAAGAGCGAATTACAATGTAAATAGAAACTATATGTTGCTTTCATTGATTTAGAAAAAAAATATGATAATTCGATAAGTTCTCTAAGGAGATAATATAAAATATTTTAGAAAAGAAAACAAGAATCTAACCTATAAATTTATGTGATTTAGTATAACTATGATGCAATATAGAGTTGTTTTCTATCAATATAGACTTAGAGCATGAATCCACGTTAAGTCTCATATCTTACACATCAACAAATTATGATAAAGCAGTCTGATCAGAATAAATTGATGAATTCTATCAAAAAAAAAATAAAACGCAGAATTAGTCCCACATCAAAAAAGACTCTGATTAGAGTTACGGATAAACAAGTGTGAACCCAAGACTAGACAAGGAGCTTTCCCTTTTGAGCAAAACAGAATTTCAAGTCTATTGCTCAATAGATACACACTTTTAAATTTGTGCTTTGTTTGGATTCTTAATAAGTGCATAGGTGATTTTTGCCTATTGGCTTTTAATCGGCCTTTAATTCAATTCGGCAAGCATATGACAAGCTAGGTTTCCTCTTCATCTGTTGAGCCTAACATTTCTATATGTTATGTGTGAACGAGATGGTCTTCTCTTCTTGTGTTGAGGCTGACAATCTGCTATACTACATGCGAAAGAGACTTAAATCGGTTAAAATTAGTATTCCAGGTTAAAATTAATCTAGCCTGAACGATACCTTGTCTATCCTGACCCATCTAGGAAGGGAAAGGGATATACAGTCTGACAAGTCTACCATGGTAGATGTGAAAGAAATTGTTTAGACACGCCGGAATATGAACCAAATGGGGAGTGAAAGAGACTCAGAAGCCACATTACTAGCCCATTAAAGGAGATTTATGAGTCCACATTACTAGCCATGTTACTATTTTTCTCTATTTAGGATCACTATTCATCATGATTGTATGCAAGATCAAGGAAGATGCAATTTCTAAGATGAAAAAGAAAAGGCTAAAGTAGATAAGTGTCTAATGTATGAAAATTGAATAGTCATGAAATTTAGGAAAACAACAATAATTAATGGGTTAGATATTGGGCACTTACAAATAACTTATCTATAAAAATGAAAATACTGAATTGGGTGAGTGGTAAGTTATTAGGAGATGTTAAGAAATGAGTGCTCCACAAGAAGTTAGATATTTCTCTTATTGGAGATAAAATGAGAGAGCCCCTGTAGACCCTAGTTTCAGAGACAACTAAAAATGATATAATTGTTCATTTAAACTCTGAGAAAGGAGAAAAGGATGATGATCTAAAAGTTTGGAATACACTTTATTATTGTTGTTCTTCTTACTTTCCTTTCATTTGGTCATCTAATATTTAAGGTTTTGGTATTTGATTAAGCATTTGCAATAATTTATAAACTTAGCTTGTGCTCATGTTATCTTGATTGGCTTTGAAATCAAAGGAACTACTATCATATTGGCATGAACTTCATACGCAGGTCATTTTATTATTTATTAGTTGACACAAACAACATGCCTTCTGATTATACATAAAACATAATGGATCCAAATAGTTTAAGAATAGGAATTTAAACGGATTGGAAACATTGAATAATGGATCCAGATTTGACTATTGTTTTTTCCTCAACAAATAAGGATATAAATTTGTTTTTTCGGTTTCTTTTTATACCTAATTCAAGCTTTCCTTTTCCTGAAACAATTAGGATATATATCTGGTTTCTTTTTCATCTTATAAACTGCATCTTCCTTGATCTTACATACAATCATGATAAATATTGATCCTAAGTAGACAAAAGTAGTAACATGGCTAGTAATGTGCCCCCAGGAGATGGAGATGCAGTAGGGATGCAAGGATGCAGGTCGGTCGCGTCAAGATGTAGATGTCACGTCAGTTGACATTGCGCAGTCGAGATAGGAGTGGAGGAAAGGAGGCTGACAGTGAGACCAGAATTGGCCGAAGCAGATGACTTGCGCGACAACAGAAGTAGAGAGGTGAAGACGAGTGAGGTGACTTGGTGAGTCGAAGTCTGCGAGTTAATAACTCAGTCGTCACTCGGTGAATTGGATAGGAACTACTGGAGGAATTTTAAGGGATTTTGTGGAAGAATTTTTATCTAGGTTTGTGGAGGAGATTAGGGTTTATGGAGGAGATCAGATAGAGAGTTCTAATACCATATTACGAGAAGGGAAAATACTCTTATTAATCTCAACAATAACAAAAGTAATGCCCTCTGTTTATATACAACCATTAATCTTACTATAGTAGGTCTAATAAAAAAAACCTAACTAATATACAATTTGTACATATATTTCAACAGTAAGGTTTAAGAGGATGATGATGTTAAGAGGATCAAAAATGGATTAATATGGAGAAAAGCTTATTTTGGTGTGTTTGCAAAATATTCATGATAGTGAAGGAAAAAACATCATAAAACATCTATGCAATCAGTTGTGATTTGATCAGAGAACAATTTTAACTAAAACAAGAATATTGAGATAGATGTGTTAAATTGTGTGCACAAGTAGGGTAAGCAAAGAATATTCAAAATAAGTTACAAGTAGCTTCTAATCATGAATAAAATGAATGAAAACACTTGATTTGAGAATGTGAAAATAAAAATAAATAAATGCACTAATTATGAAAAGTGATTAGGTTTAGATTTTTCTGATTATAAATACTTGCATTGAGTGTAAGAAAAGAAATGAATTTAACTGAATTGGTATATGTCAATTTTTTGGGATGTAATAGAATTACAAAAATAGAAAAGGCCTGGTCTCCTAGACCCACCCGAGGTTCATTGGCACCTATTGGGGTGCCGACAGCGATGCCTTCTGCGCTAAAATTTTGAATCTGAACCCGACCCATTATTTCGTACCCCTATGTTTGAAAACCTGGCTCTGCCACTGATTTCCATGTTGATCTCTTATGCCTAAAATTTGCTCTTCTTGAGGGAAAGTGAAGTGCTACACCCTTTGTTGAAGGATGTCAGGACATGCATATTGGTGTTTTGTGAATGCTGCATCATTGGCAAGAAGACCAAGGTGAAGTTTAGCCCCGCTATTTACTGCACGGAGGAAATTCTTGATTACGTTCATATGGATGTTTGGGGACCTATGAAGATGACATCAATTGGAGATATGCATTACTTTACGTTCTTTATTGATGATTTCTCTAGGCCATGAGATATAAAGAGAAAGTCCTAAATTTGTTGGTAGAGTGAAAGAAGCATATGCAGAAACACACATGAAGAAAGATCAAGTTACTTTGTTCGGGTAATGGTGATGAGTACGCTAGTGATCTTTTTATATAGCTATGTCGTGATGAGGAATAAAAAAACACTTCACAATTAGAGAAATACCACAACAGAATGGGGTGGCCGAAATGATGAATCATACCTTGCTGGAGAAGGTTCGATGTATGTTATCAAATTTTGAATTGTCAAATTTTTGTGGATTGAGGTGTTGATCTATGTGTGCCATCTCATCATAGGTTTTCATCGTCTGCGACCCGATTGTTGAAGGATGCCATGACCGGCAAATTGGAGTTTTGTCAATATTGCGTCATTGGCAAGAAGACCAAGGTGAAGTTTGGCACCGGTATTCATCGCACAGAGAAAATTCTTGATTACATTTACACAGATGTTTGGGGACCTACCAAGATGGCATCAATTGGAGATATGCATTACTTTGTGTCATTTAAGCTTTGTTAGGTGCACACATGAGACACAAAGGGAATATTCTAGATTTGTTTGTGGAGTGAAAGAAGTACATAGAGAAATACAAAAAAAGAAGAAGATCAAGATACTCCATTCGGATAATAGTGGTGAGTATACTAGTGATCATTTTCTACAACTATGCCATGACAAAGACATAGAGAGACATTTCATAGTTAGAGAAACACCGCAATAGAATTTGTGGCCGAAATGATGAATCGTACCTTCCTGGAGAATATTTTTTGTACGTTATGAAATTCTAGATTGTCAAGATCTTTTTGGGCTGAGGTATTGATGTATGCATGTTATCTTATCAATAGGTTGACTTCGTCTGAGATAAGAGGTAAAACTCCCATGGAGGTTTGATCAGGAGAAGTTGCTCAAGACTATGTTTCGCTTAGAATATTTGAATGTCCTACCTACTAACACATTAAGAGAGACAAGTTGGAACCTAAAGCGAAGAAAGGTATGTTTTTATAGTTCAAAAGTGACATTAAAGGCTACAAAATATGAGAACCGAAAGACAAAAATACTATTTTGAGTATGGATGTCACATTTGATGATGCTTCAATAATGAAGCCTACCAACTCTCAGCAGGTGAAAAGTAAGAGGATCGCAGAGATATTATGAAGGTGAAGAGTGGTGCTACTCCACGTACTCTGGATAGTTCATATCGTTTGAGATTTCACCGACAGTTTCACGTAGGACTGTAAATGGTACCCAAACCCAAAAACCCGATTCGATCATTTACAAATGGGTTGGATTCGGATCTAAAAATTAGATCCGATATCCTTATCGGGTCGGGCTTGGGTATGACAGCTTCAAACCTGAAACCCGATAATAAGCCCGAAAAGAGGGTAAATATTATAAAATGATAATTATCATCATACATTTCACTATATTTAAATCAAGAAAATTATAAAAATGAGAAGTTGATGATATTATTATAAAAACAAGGTATATAAATTTTCATTTTGCATCTAATAAAATTGAAACACACTTTAAAAAATAATTCTCATTGGAATTTTAACACACCTATTTAAAATCTGAATCCGACCCGAACCCAATAAGAAAGAAGAGATTCCGACCCGAGCCCAAGTCCGAACCCAAATTCCTTATCGAGTTTGGGTTCAGATATGGCACGGATGCGACCCGAACCCGACCCGTTTACACCCCTAGTTTCATGGGATGAGAATCATATAGCCGATGAGGGTATTAAAAATACTGATAATCAAGGACATGTTATGAGTCAGGTTTAAGATCCTATAGTAGTTGGACGAGGTAGAAGAAACCCACAGAAGCTTGCATGGCTCACTACAAATATGATTGTGGCATATGCATTCCCAGTCTTTGAAGGTACTATTCCATCTACATATAGAGAAGTATAAATCAGTTCTGAGTCTGAGATGTGGAGGAAAGCTATATTAGAAGATTTGAACTTTCTTCAGAAGAATGACACTTGGGAATTGTAGAATTCTCCAAGGGAAAAAAGTTATTGGTTGTAAGTGAGTGTATGCTTAGAAGCAATAATTTCAAGATGGAGCTACGGTTCGCTACAAGGCCAGGTTGATAGTAAAAGGCACAGAGAGAAGGTATTGATTACAATGAGGTCTTCTCACCTATTGTAAAACACTCTTCCATTTATATATTGTTGGCATTGGTGGCGCAATATAACTTAGAACTAGATCAACTCAATGTGAAGACCGTTTTTCTCCATGGTGATCTTGAAGAGGAGATCTTTATGACTTAATCATATTTGTTTGAACTATCTAAACATTAAGAAAGTAAGTACGCACCTCAATTCTTATTTTAAGAAGAATAATGAGGAGAAGTTCAGAGTATTTCACTGGATATATAGCTTCATTTCTTGATAATTGAGATTGAATATTTACAGTTGTGTGTAATTGTTTTAATTCCGCTTTAGTTATTCATATCACTGATTCACTCCCTCTAAGTGGTTTTACCTCCATGTCGATAGCTCAGTATAAGTAGACCTCAACCTCCAATAAGGAAAGGGGTTCTTCCCTTTCAGTCGATCCTAACTCAGAGATATACCAACAAGTTTTTTGTAATTCCTGTAACTTGAGAATTATAGTGGAATCTTCTCCTCCTCCCTGTGGTTTTTTCCGATTTGAGTTTCCACGTAAAAAATCTTATGTGTCTCTTTTTTCTGTGCCATGCATCACTCTTATTCATAGCTCCCCACTTTCGTACTCTCGCTTTACAGTGTCAATCGACCGTCCGATCGCTCATAAGGAAAAATATCCATCACAATTATCTAACTACCATTGTTGATCTACCTTTGTCCTCCAACCTCACTCAATGCATCATCAACTTTACTAATCTCTCTATTGCTGATTGATATCTCAATTGCCATATTATCATTATTTTATTTTGCAATTGTACCTATCAAGTATCTTTCCATCAACCAAATTTGATCCAAAAATGTGCTTATGAGTGCCTCACATGCTAACTCTAAAGTCATTCCTCAAGTGCGACCATGACCCATTCTAACCTGATTTTGATCATCAAACATATGTAATATAGTAGAGAAAAATATTCTCGGCATCTACCAATCAACTCAAGATTTCAGCTTAACATCACCTACTTACATAGATACATAATCCATACTATTCCAAATCATCAATCTCATCAAAATGAGTATATATACATCTACACCAACCTAACTATCAAGATATTACTCCAACACATTTACGTACAAAAATCTATCACTGTTAGTATAATTACAATTACCGATACATATAGAAATTTACAAAATGGATTGTAGTTTACAACCAAAATCATGCATCTCTATAATATAATTTATTCCCGCTCTAATCCAAACCTGTGCTTTAGAGCAACCTGAAAAGCAACTATCTGAAAAGGGGTAAGCTCAACAACTCAGTGAGTAGAGTTAGAAGAAAATCAAGGAATGATATACATATTCAATAAGAAGCATAATTTTTTTCTAGTAACAAAAGTAAATATGGATGAACAAGAGAAACATGGAATCAACAACATTTCATACATAAACAATCAGAATAAGTATCTCCATAGTCATCGGGGACGGTCAGACTCCTCCAGTCATTGATTCTTTTAACTTTTTTAAATTTCTATTCTGCATATTACAGAGTTTATGAATTATATAAAATATTTTTTATTTTCTTATAATTATTTTCGAATTCATCTTATATAAACACAACACGTATCATACATGTATCTCATATAACTAAATCATAAATATAGTTTATCCCTCCAGATAATACATATATCATAGAACATACTTGTATATCACATAATTATATCACACTTGACAATATACACATATCACACTTGGTGGTATATATATCTTATATTATCCATCTCCGTATCATTCTTGTTGATACATACATCATATAACATCTAGTGATTCATCAATCACCTAACCACATGACTTATAATTATACACATCACATAACATATATGAATCATACTTATCACACATGATGGTACACCAATAACATAAATAGATACTATTCGCATCCCCTTCCCCCACAAATGGATATCAAACAAAAGCACACGTTGACCGAGAACTGTTGTTCTGCTTTTGGCGATTTGATCTCTTGCTGGTTGCTTTGGCTCATCTCCTGCAAGTGAAAGCTGCACCATGAAAGCCCAAGTCAAGTAGACAACAAGTGCTTAATAATTTACTAAAATAATTTAGTCACAGGTTCACCATCAAATATATCAAATTGCAAAGAAATAGCATTAAATTCGCTAAAACAAAAAATGGGTTGATGGACTGTTCCGAATTGGAATATGTATCTGAGATGAATGTACTGATCAGTGAGGCGAAATGGATGAGGGATTTCAAGTTTCGAATTGCTAGGTCGCTCCTACACCCGACAATTTCAGGCTATGAGTCTCATTTACCATGGCAAGCCTACCCCGCCGAACTCGCCTTGATATCTATAGTAGAGGATACATTTGGATCCATCTTCTAATTTTGGATTTTTGGATTTTTTTTTTTCCCCAGGAACTACACCTCCTATTCTTAGTATTTAACTCTTCAATTATGAGTTTTCTTTTTGCACTTGTCTTCAAAGAAGAAGCTTACTTGGCCCATAGCTCACTACACCAAGCCCAGACACACAAGTAGAGGAATCAGGTCTACCCTTAATTTTGGGGAGCGGATATTTCCACCCCAAAAAATTATGAAGGCACCCCAGTGATTAAGGCACCGACAAATGCAATAAATGCACCCAAAAGAATAAAAAAAAAGGGTAAAAATGCCCTCTTATTTTCCTCCTACTCTCCCACCTTCGCCGGTGACCCCCCGGTCTCCGCCCCTCCCTCACCGGCGCCACCTCTTCCCCCTCCCCCGCCCCCTCCCCTCCTCCTCTCCCCCTTGGCCTCCCTCTCCCTGATTTCCCCTCCTCCTCGCCCTCTCCTTCTCCCACCCACTGTTCCCTCCCCCCAACCCCCTCGTCCACCCTCCAGATCTAGCTTGTTCAGCCAAATCTTGCCGAACATGCCATATTTGGGGGTGGGAGAGTGGGCAAGGCGGTTGGGGGAATGAGGGAGGAGGAAGGGAGGAGGAGGACAGGGAGATCGGGGGGAGGGGGAGGCAAGAGAGGGGGAGCGAAGAAGGGGAGGGGGAGGAAAGAAGGAGGAGGAGGAGGAAGATAAAGAAATGGGTGTTTTGGACTTTTCACCAAGGATGAAAATGTCAAAAAGATAATGACATACTTGTAATAATTTGTGGGGTGCCATCATCACTTTTTAGGGGGAAATATCTGCTCTCTTAATTTTGAGGAAGTGCCTCCGTTGTGGGTGAGCTGCCGTCTGCAAGGTTGTGGCTTTGCCCTGATTTTTCTTCTTCGTTGAGTTGCCCACCTTCAAAATTCCAAACAGAATCAAGTCAATGAGTGCTGGGATTTTGATTGAGGAAGAGAAAGTTTGAATTGAAAATAAAGAAAATTAAATTTAAAATGCACATATAAATCATCAAATATTTCTCCCCCTTTTGTCAATAAACATGAATATATAAATCAAATACCTCTCCCCCTTTTTGTCAAATCATCAACAAAAGGGCGAAAACAAATCAAATAATAAGGATATATATATATATATATATATATATATATATATATATATATATATATATATATATATGCGATATATACTCATGAAGAAGAGAGACGTGAAGTTAGCTCTCCCTGCATACATGCATTACATGAAGAAGGGATGACAAAACCCTAACTCACATAAAGCATAATATACAATGTATAAGCGGAGATGTTAAGTTCTCTCTATACACGTGTATCACATAAAGAAGAGATATCAAGCTCCTCAATATAAGATACACTCAACATGAATCTATATATAAAGAGATGTTAAGCTCCCTTGCATATAGGTAATACATATCAAAAATTTTGAAATCACTTTAAAACAAAATTTGAATTTTCTTAAGTCAATAAAACAAATTTTGAGAGACCACTTGTAAATAAACAGAATTTTAAGATACCAATGAACATAAAACATTTTGTATTTTTGATACTAATTGAAATATATCATAAATTTTGATACCAAATAAAATGTCAATTGAAATACCAATTGAAACAATGCATATGCTAATACATATACCAATTTATTTTTAACTCTAAGTCAAGTTTAGCATAAATATAATTTGTGCTTTGAACATATAATGGATATGTAAATCAAGCACAATCAAAACACACACACACATATGAAAAAGAAAATACCAATTGAAATTGATATTATTTGAGATTTTGAAGCATACATATATGGAAAATATGAGTATACAAAAATAGAATTTCATGAAGAACATGTGTATAACTCATACCTATTCACCCTATTCATGCACATGATAAAAAGATTTTTAATAAGGCTCACAACGCATGGTCGCCCATCCATCCGCCCTTGAAGAGTAGAAGTTTTCAAAAATAAGATTTGAAAATAGTTGTATTTTGAAAACACTACCAAATGAAGGATAATTAACTAGTTAAAATAATTTTTAAAAACCTAGTTAAAGATCCTTCAAACAAAAAACCAAATCATTTATATCTCATGAAGCATGCTAAAAACACAAGAGATGACACTCGAAATTTATAAAGCTCAAAAATTCTCATGAAAATAATGTCATGAGTAAACAAATAAAGTGTGAGTGGACAAGAATCATGTAAATAACATTTTCATGAAAATGATCAAAACATGAATATCTTTTATCAAAAGCATAAAAATGTATTTTTCATTAAAATCAAACTTCAAAGGTATATGTATGTTTTATCCAAAACTAAAAAATACATACATATTCTAAACACAAAAGAGTTTATAATAGAATTTGCATGAAGGCAAGAGACTCAAGGGTATACATGTATATCTATTAGTTTTAGACAAAAATAACATATACATGAAGCAAAACATGCATAAGAATAGGAAAAAACAAGTGTAAATGAATAATCATCAAAATTAGGTTATATATGTACATGTAATGAGTACAAATAGGCAATGAAGCATAAACATAAAAAATCAAGCGTTGCTCACTATTTGTACAAGTATATACGCAAGTTTTAATGAAAACTACATCTAAACATATATTCACCACATGAAGCACAAAACAAAACATGCTAAAAATATTCTCTATGTAAATACATGTAAACTAAAATAGGAGTTTAGAGATAGTTATCAAATCATATGCACTATTCTCTATGCCTCCAAAACATCGTGGTCCTCCCACTAAACTTCCTTGATAGTGATGCATCAATTTGGTGTGTTCATCTAGCTCATCATACATCTACCACCAAGGCACCAACCCTCTCAAGTCATGTGAGAGCCCACACCTACATCAAACACAAGTGATGGGGAGTTTGGTACCCATTTTCTTTTGGGTCCACGGGGGTTAACATTATTTGAAACCCAAACATTTTTATTAGCAAGCTTAATATGATTTATCTTATCAAAACAAAACTTTGCTAAATGGCCTTTTCGGCCACAATGTGTATATTTGTACACTCTAACATGCACATGAGAATGAGTGCGATCATGATGTGCAAAGTGTGCATATGTATGCCTTGGGTGATGTGCATGAACATGTGGAGCTTGTTTCTTTTGAAACAGGGTTTCTAATCTATTATGATTAAATACACAATTGCTCAAAGTTGAGCTCAAATAATTTATTCTATTTTTCAAAAATTGAATCTCATTTTTATCAATAGTGGCATGAAGAGCATGGCAAGTATGAGAATCAACAACCTTTTTCTTTTTAGAACTATTTCCTTTTTCTTTTGAAATAATTTTTCTTTTTAAAGAGTTATTTTCTTCCAAAGCAATTTCTTTTTCTTTTTCTACCAAGTTGATTTTATTTTTCAAAGAATTATTTCCTTTACAAAGATTATTTAATTTAGAAAATAAGAAAATATTCTCGTTTTTCAAAGATTCATTTTCTTTAGAAATGTTTTCCAATTTATTTTGAGAAGAATCTTTTTCTTTTGAAATGGATTCATATTTATTTTTCAATCTTTTATGGTCCTTTTTAAGCAAATCATATTTTTCAAGAAGTTGTTGACAAAATGAAGCAAGCTCATCAAAAGACATGTCAACATTCTCATCAAGCTCGGATTCAGAATTTACCTCAAGAGAGTTATCCCGTTGGACCATGTAGCATATGTTAGAAGCATCACTCCCATCATCCGAGACACTCTCCACATAGTAATGCTTTTGTTCACCAAGGGAGAATATAGTGTTCCATATTGCAAAAGAAACCCTAGATAAATAATCATCATTTAGGGTTGACTTTAAAGCATGGATGGCTTTTGCATTAGCCTCAAGATATTTGCCATTTAAACAATAAAAATCTTTAATAGTGACAAAATAAACATGAATACCTAGGGCTTTGAGGTACATAGACATCTTAACTTTCCAAGTTTGGATGTTAAGAATATCAAACATGGGAGGTGACATGAAATCCATGTGTGTGTACAAATATTGTGATTAGCTAAAATGAGGATCTTTAACTCAAGATTGTTAGACCCAAATCAAGAGCACCAAGCTTTGATACCAATTGAAATCACCTAGAGGGTGGGTGAATAGGTGACTAGCTAATCTAATGATGAATTAATGTGAAATTAAAACTACTTATGCAATCTAAAAACTATTAAGCTAACACACCAAGTATAACACAAGTGTGTAGCCGAATTTTCAGTGAAGGGCTCTGGACTATCTCCTCAAGATTCCTCTAGATAAGAGTTGAGGTGCCGCTATGACTCTCTTGGTTGAATACAAGTGTGAGCAACCAATCCTAAGCATATAACAATTTAGCACAAGATATATCAAGCATATAAAGGTATAAGCAATGGAAGCATGCAAGATATAAATATAAGTGAGAGACAGAGAGCAATCACAGACACGAGAGATTTGTTTCGAGGTTTGAGCACCCTTGCTCTACGTCCCCGCCTTCAACACTATGAAGGATTTTCACTAGAATCGATCCCACCGGATCACTCGGTCCCGCAACACCTACAACGAGTTCACACTAAAACTCCTTGGACTTACTAGTCCCTCTCTTGTTCCCGCAAGAACTACACACGTAAGCATACTAGCTTGCCGAGGCCGCACCTTTACACCGAGCTCCCACAAGAACTCAAAACAACACGAGCCCGCAAGTTCGCCTCCTCAAATACAAAGATGAATACTTGGTGATCTAGACACTTTGATCACCTAAAAATACTCTCACAACAACTCTCCTATAGGATGGATATAGCAATCGAAATCTTAAGTATGTGTGAGAAAAACTAGGATGGATTTTGTGGTGAAGAACTCAAGAAATCACTTTTGAAAAAACTCTTGATAAACTCTCCTTTTGATATAGAAGTTTTAGCTCTAAAATAAGTGGAGATAAACACTTAGTAAGGTAGGAAAAACTGGCTTAAAAACTCTCCAAAAATCTTATTCAAATCAGCCCAAAACAGCCCCATATAAATAGGCTCCAAAACCTAGCCATTGGGGACAACTAAGCAGATTTTTTTTGCTGTCGGTCGACTGCCCGGTCGACCGGCCAACGGTCAGATTTCTGACCGTTGTGCCATTAGTTGACCGGCCGGTCGACTGGTGCCTGGATACAGAGAGCAGAGCTCTCTGGCGGTCGCCCGGGTCGGTCAACCGGCCTACCAGCCCAACAGGCCGTGCACGTCTGTGCACATCAGTCGACCAGACCGGTCGACCGACTTCTGTCGAGGTCGACCGTCCGGTCGACTAGCAGAAGACCTGGTCCAATATTTTCAGGGATTAAAACTTGATCTTTTTACCTTCAATAAAATGCCATAAATTCTCATAAATTCTACAAAAAATAAGTTCATTAATAAACTTTGATATACAAACATGTTTGATTAAAAATCGAAACATATTAGAAATATTTTGAACTATTTTTGTAATATAGAAATTTTGGCTTAAACAAAAATCTATATTTTTCAAAATCGATTTTTTCAAAACTTCTCCAAATACAAAATGAAGATATTTTAAACCCTTTTGAAGCTTAGTGTGTATGGATATGATCCACTACACATATATGATGAAGTATCTATATTTTTGACAATAAGCTCTAAAATAAGTTTTGATAAAACACATGTATATTTTGAAGCTTAAAAAGCAAACCGGCATTTTCTAAAACAAAAACTCTTTTATGAAGACACATATAAATCTTGTGTGTGAGTGTATATGAACTTGAGCAATCTACCAACTAATCTATCCTTTATATTTTATCTAAAAATAAAATCTTGACACTTACAAAACCCGACACAAGTCTTCATGAAAATCTTCTTCTCCTTCTTGACTTGGTCCAAACCTTGATCCAATGAGTTAGACTCCTCCTGAGTACTTGATACAATCTTGATACCGAGCTCTTGAATCAACATGTGCTAGCTCCAAAAAGTTGACTTTAAATTCTTTGTTGAAGCTAAACACCAACTAAGATCTTGATCAAATATCTGAGACTAATTAAACACAAAATCATTAGTACTATAAATACATGAGTTAATCATCATCAAAACTAGAGCGATGGGCCTTTGGCCCAACAATGTTTGCCTCAATGGAATGGGCACCTCCTTTAGAAGAGCTAGGGTCGTTAGTCCTAAATTTTTTCAGAGTTGGTTCCCATTGGATGGTCTTATCAGCCAAATCTTCATATAATAACTATCCTTCATCTTTATTCTTTTTCAAAAATCCTCCTTGGCACATGGATTCTAATAGAGTTTTAATTTGATATACAAATCCATCATAAAGAGCTTGGCAAAGTCGCTATTTCTCTATCCCATGATGAGGACATTGGGCAAGGAGATCCTTAGAACACTCGAAGTTCTTCCAAAAATGTTCATTAGCTGTTTGTTTAAACTGCAAGATGCTTTTTCTAATTTGCGCAGTCTTGTGAATGGGATAAAACTTCTTCAAGAAGGATTTGACAAAATTATCCCATGATGATATGGAACCAGCTTCTAGACTATAGAGCCATTTCTTTACAAATTCTTTCAAAGAGAATGGGGCAAAATGTAACTTAACGACGTCTACTCCTAGGTTGGATATTTTCATCATGAGACATACTTCCTCAAATTCTCTTATGGTATGCATCCTCGGATTCAAATCTATGAAACTCGGGAAGAGTGTTGATGTATTGTGGTTTTAACTTAAATTGGTTATCTCCTACATTGGAGAGCTGAAAGCAAGATGGAAGAGAGATCCTAATAGAATAGAACCTATCCTACAGTGATGGTGGTTGTGCCATGTGTGGATAGGGTTTGGGTAGTGAACTGTTCCTGGTTAGTCCAGATGTGACTGGGTATCTCGACCAAGCTGACATGCACAGTTAAACAAGCAAGTTCACCTAATAAATCAAAAAATTAAAAATAAAATAATTCTAATCTAGGGTAAGTTGGACCTAGATGACTCCTAACTTTAGACTGTCTTTGGGAGGTATATTGCCGATCTTAATCACAAGTTAATGGGTCAGGTAGGTGGCAAGATCGGTGGGAGGTATCCGTCAAAGACAGACCTAATTATGCCATGGCAAGATCAGTGGGACGTATCCATCAAAGACGGACCTAATTATGCCAAATAACCAACCTTCAAGGTTTCGCCCCTCAGTCCCCATCTTTAGACACCGATTTGGCAAGAGTCAATTTCGAACAACTTTCTCCTTTGGTCATCTCTTAATGAGCTCGAGTTAACTTAAGGCCAACGTCTAGTCAATTTTTATTTTAGGATTAGGGTTGTGAGTGCAACGGAAATAGTTTGTGGGCCAAGGAAGGGTAATGACGTCCCCACCTTATGTTGTTTATGAGTTTTACCCTTAAGACATATAGTGCACGTGTACAAACAGATAGAAAAGAATTCACTTAAAAGTAATAAATCAGCCAAGGGTGCTTCCTAGTCTATATGCAATGTGGACGTACTTTGTCGCTAATACTCTTTAACAAAAATTAAAGAAATTAAACAGACACGTGCTTATGATGAAAGGGTCTAATTTTTTTTAATTAGTTAACTAATAGGTTACTGTTAATTAGTTAGCAGTATATAGGGTGATCACAGAGAAAAATTATCAAAGCAGTAAATAGAACTTTGCAATTTACAGCAACCTACAAAAGATCAATTAGTAGTGATTTACGAATGCTACAGAAACACTATAATTGGCGCAATTTTGTGGCTGTTTAGTAGGCTCTGTTGCTCTGCCTTCTAGGGCAGAGGCACAGAGTAGCTGTATGTCCTTAGCTGCAGCTAGTTTTTCTGTTATCAGATCCTGCAAACAGAAATAAAAAAATAATTAGTTTTAAAGAATATCGTACCGTTCCTTCCTCGATAACATCGCCAAAATTTTGATTGAAGAAGAAAATTTTTGAATTGATAATAAAGAAAAAGTTAAAGTTAGAAAGTTCTTAGTCTCTTCTCAATATAACCGCGTAGTAAGGGCTAGACGGGTCGATCCACAAGGAAGGATGCGATGGAAGCTTTTCAGAACGAATTCTCTAACAAATAACTTAAAAAAAGAATTGTGATTATAAGCAAAAGTTTTAAATAGAGGAACAGGCATAGCCAACTAATCATCTACCACAACCAAGCACTAGTGTATCAAGAATAAATATCATGTTAAACCTATAAAGATTAACCCTAGATTTGTTGCTTCAAATTCATGAAAAAAAAGTAGATAGAAAGTAAACCCTAATTACAATATACTAGATAAAATTAAGCATAGGTTTATCGAAGTCTCAAAGTATAGCATAAGAAAAGTAGCTTTAACTTAACGTTAAGCCATCAATGTATCTAAGTATAAACCAAGAATAATTATTAAAAGTACACCCTAAATCTAGTTTAAATCAATTCATGACTAATCTTCAAGAATTATTTACTTACCCTAGGGTTTCTAACATGCATAGTGTTCAATCAGTTTATATTTTATAGATCTAGGTTTTAGTTGGTGGAGAGATTAGCAAGTTATGAAAGAATTAGTTACACATATTCATGGTGAAATTAAGCATGGTATTTAAAGATTGCACAAAAGAGATGAAATTGGAATAAAAAAACACAAATAAAAATAGCAACAAAGGAGATTGAAGAAAATAATAACTTTTTACTGAATATTTTGTTTTCCATTGATAAATTCAACAAAGGGAAAACTTACAAAAAAGGGGGTCAAGGAGCGAAATTACAAGTATTTCTTTACAGAAAAAAATTACAGGTAGATCTCCTCTGAAATTTCTGGGAAAATGTGCCGGTAGGAATCTGATTAGCGCGCGATCACTTTATTCCTTTAACGATATGACAGGTCAGATGATCGGAATACCTCCAAATAAGACTCCCTTCTCGCTTGGTTCGGGAAATCAAAGAATAGGAGATCAGTAGAGTCCTTTTTGCTAAGAATTCTGCTCTTTTCAAGTCAATTTTCCTCCCTATCTCTTTTTTTTTTGTCTTTATGGTATGGGACTATTTAAGGCCAACAGTGGGGTGTAACCGCCCCCTTGATTTCAGCAAACCTGAATCAGCTATTAGCTTTGCGCGAGGCTCGCAAATGACCTTGCTGCAAAGCTATTTGCAAGCTTCTGGCGAAGCTAGAGAGTTCGTGCTAATGTCCTCATGTCGTTATGGCTGATTTGTCTCCATTTAATGTGGGACGAAGTGGCGGGTGTAACCGCCCACTTAAAGTTGCGTTAATCCCACTAAATTAGTGGGGTTCACCTATTAATTCCTCATAGGATCTTGAAACGATCAATTTGATGACCTGACAAAGCTCACTGCGGAGCTGGATCATGCGAAGCTAGATCATGTGAAGCTAGCTCATGTGAAGCGAAGACTTAGCTCATAGTTTCAGGCGAAGTTGCCTTCAGAACCTCGTATGAAGCTGAGACTCAGCTCATAGAGGGTTATGACTCAACTAGGGATAGAGCTCCTGGTGCGAAGCTCTTAAATCAGCCCTTGGCAGGGCTAAACTAAAAGCTTCAGGGGAAGCTAAAAGTTAGCCTCAAAGCGAGGCTACCAATCAAGCTCAGGCGAAGTTGTTAGTTTCATGCGGAGCTATGAAGCCTACCTTGGGATTATACCAGGCTAAGTATAGCGTCTTAGGCCTGCTTTGGTCTCTTCAAAGGCAATTTTGGCTTACTATCTGCTTTACTGGATTAGTAATGTCTATGTTGCTGCCTCATCTTAGGTCATCGGCTTGTCTTCGACTTATCTTTTATAAATGTCGATAAGTTAGACGTTATTAAAATTGGCTGAAGATGAATGTGGGAGTTCTGTCTTTTTTGAGTATCAATAAGACCCCCTTCAAAGTTTTCATGAATCTGTAATGGAATGGTTCAGATTTCGATATACTTTAAACTGCTTTGATTGATGGATGCGAATGTGAACGTCGCCTTGGTAGTTGAGTTCAACTTCACCTTTAGCCCTGCTTCCATGTAGCTTCCGTGTAGCTTCGCGCTTCTGGGTAGCTTCGCGCTTCTGGGTAACTTGGCCTTTGGACGTCCTAAAGTAGCTTCGCTTCAAACCGGGTTGGACTACGAGCATTAGCCTCGTGCTCGCTACGATGGAGCGACATTCTGTTTCCAAGTAACCACTTTTGCGAGTTACGAGAGGGATTGCTCCCTTTTTCAAGGTTTGAATAACCTCCCTTGCATTTTATGAGGGAGATTATTCCCTTTTCTGAGGTTCAAATAACTTCGTGAGGATTCCCGAGGGAGATTATTCCCTTTCCCAAGGTCAAGCATTTGAATGCTTTAACTTTGCCCGCGCTCCCAAGCTTGAAGTGGTGGCGGCGTGGTCAGGCTGCGAGGCCTATAAATAGACTCTTATAGTCCTTTCTAGAGAAACATACTCCTCTCTTTCTAGGAGGTTTGTTTATGACCTCTCCCTATTGCTCAAGCAAGGAGACTGAGATCCATGAAATAGTGGGGACTCTCATCCTGGTTATTACTCAATCAGGAACTGGTGAGCCTCGGCCATCTAGTGACTTTTAGGGAGTTTATCTCCCTTTAATTTTCTTAGCTTCACCAGCTTTTTTAGGGATTAAATTCCCTTTTTGTCTTTGCATTTGGCTGATTTTCAGATAAGGGTTCCAACCCTATTTTCAAGCTTCTCGGCGAAGCTAACATTCTTGCCTGATCGGACGAAGGATGTTTCTATGCAGAGTTCCTGCCTTGATCTGTTGAATCTGCCATATAGGCAACGCTTAGGACTTGGCCTCTTCATGGTTGAGCCAGTTTTGCCATGTAGGTGGGGTAAAGACTGCGTCCTTTCGGGCCAGTCTGGCCTATCCATATAGGGAGATTAGGACTTGGTCCTTTTTGAGGCTACTCTAGTCTAACTGCCTTGGGTGGGGCTAAGACTTGACTTATGCTAAGCTAGTCTATCATTACTGTGCAAGCGAGGCTATCCTCTGCTTAGCTGAAATCCATCTTCAAGGCATAACTGGATAGCTTCACCTAAAGAATTTGGCTTAGCATTCCATCCCTTTCCCTTTGCATTTTTTGATTTAATGCTAACTTGTTTCCTGTTTGCATTGCAGCGAACTGTGCTCATTATTCTTTCGTCTTGATGAAAGAGACCAAAAACTTGCCCCTTGATTTTCAAGTTGAAGGTTCGCTCATAAGCAGGAGGAACATACTGGAGCCGCTGATGCGTATTCCGAGAAGAGGCTGGCAATCGCTTATTTGAGATGATCCACTTTGGGAAGGCGGATGTCACCAGTAAGGTCTCGGATCCTTCCTTTGCCGATTTTGTTTAAGGAAGATCCAGTTTTTTGGTGGCAACCAATCTCTTGCCAATTTTGATCAAAGAAGTTCCAGCTCCTTAATGGCAACCAATCTCTTGCCATTAAGCGAAGGATTACGGTCTTGTGCAGGAGGAAGACCTTTCGTGTCCAGTTGGGATGGTTCATCACCCTGAAAGTAGATAGGACAACTTGTTTGCCTTTAGAGCAGTGATTCTATTGTATGAAAGACAATCTTGATGTGTATCAATGTATCTTCCCTTTTTGAATCAATAAAAATGTTTACTTTTTGCTTATCTACTTTGTTCCCCTCCTTTTTGAAAACACCTGGAATGGACTAGCTTAGGTAAACTCTTTCCTGAGGAGGAACAAAAAGCTCTTAGCGGAGCTAAGCTTCCAGCGAAGCTAAAATGGATTTCCAACTAAGTCGGGAATGAGCTTCCAGCGAAGCTAGTACGAAATTTCTGTGAAGCTAAAGATGAGCTCTTGGCGGAGCTAAGGCTTATTTTTCAGCGAAGTTACTGAAGCGTTGCGCGAGGTTAATGCTAAACTTACAGCAGAGTTAGCCCTTAGCTGGGCTGAAGCAAGACTTCTCGGGAAGACGCTTAGACGCCGTTTCAAATTAATTTGAAACGACCGCCTGCGCCCCTTTTGAGGAGACAAAATTAAGATATTTTTATGTCTATAAAAATCCGATGGGCTGAAAAAAAAAGAGAGTTAACTTCTCTTTAAATTTTTAGAGAATTTTGAGAGAGTGAATCTCTTTCTTCTTCTTCTTCATTCCGATTTTCAGAATTCCATAGTTCTTTCATGGCTCCCAAAAGACGAGCAGGCAAAGAGGCAGCGGCCTCTGCGACGGAGGCGCCTTCTCCTCCTCCGATCATTGAACGCCTCATTGTGGGTAGGGATATTTTTTCTTTTATTCAGAGATTTTGATCTCTTTTCGAAGCCATTTACAGGCTATTTCATGGTGAATCCGGAGTGATTCACCATGATCTAGTGATCTCAAGGAGTTGCTCTCCCATAATTCAAACGCACAGAATTTTTAGGAGATTTAATTCCCCTTCAATTTCGTGAATTGAAATTTAAGAACTGAATGGTTCTTCTCCAAGCTTTTGTGCGAAGTTAGCCCTTAGAACTGTTTACGTTCCATCACGTGACAGGATGCGAAGCTAGCTCTTGAAGCGTAGCTGGGAAAAGGACTATAGAGTCCTTAGAATAACTTTAGGCACAAGTGCCTTTCTAGTGAAGTTAGCCCTTGGGGCTTTTCCGTATTCTGTTCAGTGACAGAATGCGAAACTTGTTGGTCCAAAGGCCCATCACTCTAGTTTTGATGATGATCAACTCATGTAGTTATAGTACTAATGATCTTGTGTTTAATTAGTGACATATTTATGATCAAGATCTTAGTAGGTGCATAGCTTCAACAAAGGATTTGAAGTCAAGTTTTGGAGCTAGCATGGTGTTTGGACCAAGTCAAGAAGGCTTCAAGTGAAGCCTTCAAGAAGTTGAAGACTTGTGTCTAGGTTTGTTTTTAGAAGATTTTATTTTTAGATAAAATGTAAAGGATAGAATAGTTGGTGGATTGCTCAAGTATCATATACACACACACACTCTTGTTTTTAGTTTGTTTTTATAAAAGAATTTTCTTTTAGAAAAATACTTGTTTGGTTTTTGGTATTCAAGTTTATATGTTTTAATCAAAACCATCTTTAGAGCTTAATGTCAAAAACATAGATATTTCATCATGTTCGTGTAGTGGATCATATCCATACACTCTATGCTTTCAAAGTTGTTTAAATATCGTGTTTTTGTATTTGGAGAAGTTTTGAAAAAGATAAGTTTTAGAAAAACCATTTTTAGAAAATACCGTTTTTCATTTGAGCCAATTTTTCGAGATTACAAAAATAGTCCAAATCATTTGTAACATGCCTTGATTTTGTGCAAGCATGGTTGTTTATCAAAATATATTGGTAAAACTATTTTATAGATTTTTTATAATTTTATGGGATTTTATTTCATTCAAAAAGACCATGTTTTAAATCCCCTTTACTGTGCTGACTGGTTTCACCGGTCGACCGGGACGGTCGACCACAGCTTGAAGTCGGCCGACCGTCACGGTCGACCGACGTGCACAGACGTGCACGCCAGTTCTGGCAGGAGGGCCGGTCGACCGATCCGGTCGACCGTCCAGAGAGCTCTGCTCTCTGGAAAGGCCCCGGTCGACCGACCGGTCGACCAGACAGAGAGACTTGCTCTCTGTATCCTGGCCTCGGTCGACCGACCGGTCAACCGATGGCTCAACAGTCTGAAATATGACCGTTGGCCGGTCGACCGGACGATCGACCGACAATTCTGTCAGGCCTCCAACGGCTAGTTTTTCTAGCCCTATAAAATGGGGCATTTGGGGGCTGTTTTCCACAAGATTTCAAGAATAGTTTTGGGCTAGTTTTTCCCATTCTTTTCAGATGTTATATCCACAAGTTTTAGAGCTTCATTTCCAAATCAAAAGGGGAGTTTTATCAAGAGTGTTAAAAGATATCTTCTTGAGTTTTTCACCATAGTTTCAATCCTTGTTTTCTCACACAAACACTTGAGCTATCCATTGCTATATGTACCTCTAGGGTTTTGTTGTGAGAGTGTTTATTGGTGATCAAAGTGTTTAGATCACCAAGAGATCTTTTCTTGTTTCTTGAGGAGGCGGACGAGTGCGTTCGTGGTTGTTTCGAGTTCGTGTGTGAACTCTTTGTTTGAGGTGCGGCCTCGGCGAGCCGGTGGGCTTGCGGTGTGTACGAGCTAGGGAATCCGAGAGTTGTAGGTGTTGCGGCACCGAGTGATCCGGTGGGATCGATTATAGTGGAAATCCTTCGTGTGTCGAAGGGGGGATGTAGAGCAAGTGTGCTCGAACCTCGAAACAAATCCCTTGTGTTTGTGATTGCTCACTCTCTCTATCTCTTGTTTATATATTGCATACTTATCTTATCTTTATCTTTATATGCATGATATACATAATGTGCTTTATTGATATACATGCCTGGGGATTGTTTGCTAACACTTGTATTTAACCAAGAGAGCCAACGCGGCACCTCAACCCTTATCCAGGGGAATCTAGAGGAGTTTGTCCAGAGCCCTTCACGGGAAATTCGGCAACACTCTTGTATTATACGTGGTGTTTAGTTTAAGAGTTTAGTTTAGTTCATTATAGTTTTTAATTCCGCATTATTTGCCATTTAGTGACCATTAGATTAGCCATCACCTATTCACCCCCCTCTAGGTGATTTACAATTGGTATCAGAGCCAAGTGCTCTGAATTTGGGTCTTACAACCTAGAGTTAAAGATCCTTATTTTAGGCTAATCACAATATTTGTACACACGCCATGGATTTCATGTCACCTCCCACCTTTGACATTCTTAACATCCAAACTTGGAAGGTTAAGATGCCTTTGTACCTCAAGGCCCTAGGCATTCATGTTTATTTTGCCACCACTAAAGATTCTTATTGTTTAAATGGTAAGAATTTTGAAACTAATGCAAAAGCCCTTTATGCTTTGAAGTCAACCCTAAATGATGATTATTTATCTAGGGTTTCTAATGTTGATTCGGCTTTCGTAGCTTGGAACATCATCACCTCCCTTGGCGAAAAGGATCTATATTATGCTGGGAGCGATTCGGACGTTGGAAGCAACACCTCCAACTTGTGCTATATGGTCCAAGGGGATAACCCCCTTGAGGTAACTACCGAATCCGAGCTTGATGATAATGACATGTCATATGATGAACTTGCTTCATTTTATCAACAACTTCTTGAGAAATATGACATGCTAAGAAAAAATAATAAAAATTTGAAAAAGAAATTTGATTGCATGCTTAATGAAAAAGATTCATTAGAAAATAAGGTTGCATGCATTGATAAAGAAAATGATATTTTGAAAAATGAGAATGTTTCCTTAATGTCCAAATTGAATGATTTATGTGAAGGAAACACTATTTTGAAAAATAAAATTGTTTTGGTGGGAAAAACAAAAAGAAGTCGCTTTTAATGAAAACACTTCTTTGAAATGAAAATGTTTGAAAAAGAAAAAGAAAATGTTTCTAAAAAGAATAAGAAAAATGATTCTCAATCTCACCATGCTTTACATGCCACCATTGATAATAGTGAGATAAAATTTTTGAAAAATAAAATGGATTGTTTTAGCTCTACTTTGAGCACATGTGCATTTAACCATAAGAGATTGGAGTCTTTATTTTCAAAGAAACAAGCTCCACATGTTCATGCACATCATCATCATGCATATGCTTATGTTGCACGTCATGATCACACTCACATACATAAGCATCCTAAGGTGTACAAATGTACACATTGTGGCCGCAAAGGCCATTTAGCAAAATTTTATTTTGACAAGTTGCTTCATTTTAATTTTGCTAAAAATAAAAATGTTTGGGTGCCTTACAATGCTAACCCCCAAGGACCAAAAGAAAATGGGTACCAAACCCCCAACTTTTTATTTTTGATGTAGGTAAGGGTTCTCACACGACGTGAGAGGAATGGTGCCTTGGTGGTGGTTGCATGGACTTGAAGGACATATAATTGATGCACCGCTATCAAGGAGTTTTGGTGGGATAACCACCATGTTTGGAGTTTTGGAACATAGTTCCTTAGTTAGTAACTATTTCTAAACTCTTATTTTATTTACATGCTTATTCATTTGTAATATCATATAGCATGTTCATGTTTATGTTTTGTGCTTCATGTGGTAAATACTAAGTTTAAATGAAGTTTTTATCAAAACTTGTATTTATACATGTACAAATAGTGAGCAACAAATTGATTTATATATGTTTGCACTTCATGCTCATTTGTACTCACTTTATGCACATGTATAGGCTAGTTTTGATGATTTCTCATTTACACTTGTTTTGCCAATTTTCATGTTTTACTTCATGTATATGCAATTTTTATTCAAATCTAATAAATATACATGTATACCCGTGAGTCTCTTACCTTCATGCAAATATTATTAATAGACCCGTTTTATGTTTGGGATATGTATGCATATTGTTAGATTTAGATAAATCATACATATACTAGAAGTTTTTTGTTTTAATGAAAAATGAATTTTTATGTTTTGTTTTATAAAAATAAAAGATTCATATTATTTTTGAGCTTCAATGAATATTTTCATGAAAATGCTATTTACATGATTATTGAACACTCACACTTCATTTGTTTTGTCATGACTTTATTTCATGAACATATTTTTGAGCTTTATCGATTTTGAGTGTCAACTTTTGTGTATTTGGTATGATTCATGAAATACATATGTTTTGATTTCATAGTTTGAAGGATTTTTAACTAGTTTTTAAAAAATTACTTTTAACTAGTTATTTATTCTTCAATGTTTTATGAGTTATACACATGATCCTATTATTGTTTCAATTGGTATCATCGAATCATTTCAAATGGTATCAATTTGACTCTATTTTTGTATATACTCATATTTTGTTTTCTTATATATGTATGTATCAACTTCAATTGGTATACTCACTTTTTTTCATACATATATATGAGTTAATTGTGCTTGAGTTAACATTGATTTATACTGTTAAAGCACATAATTTGTTTATGCTAAACTTAATTCAAATTTTTTTAAAGCTTATGCATTATGTTTTAAAATTGGTATCAAAATAAAAAAATTATGTTTATTTGATATCTCAAAATTTGTTTTAATAAAGAAAAATTAAAAATGTTTTGATGTGTATTGCCTATATGCAAGGGAGCTTAACATCTCTTCTACATATAGATTCATGTTGAGTGTATCTTATATTGAGGAGCTTGACAACTCTTCTTTATGTGATACACGTGTGTAGGGGAAGCTTCACATCTCCTCTTATGCATTACATAATATGCGTTATGTGAATTAGGGCTTGTCATCCCTCTTTCATGTAATGTATATGTGTAGGAAAGTTAACTTAGCGTCTTCCTCTTTATGAATGTATATCGCATATACCATTTATTGATTGATTTGTGTTTACCCCTTCATTGGTTCCTTGTTTCGGACAAAAAGGGGGAGAAAAATTTATTTGATTTTATTTTTTTTTAACCCCTTTGTTGATGATTGACCAAAAGGGGGAGAGGTATTTGGTATATATGCATGCTTTTGGTAAAAGAATTTATGTTTATGCATATATGTTTTGTTTTGCAAATAGGAGAAAAAGAATTTGCGTTTTATGCTTGAATTGCATGTTTATCTTCATACATTTGCATACATGTTTATGTACTTCATTGTCATATTTATTGTTTATTTGTCATGCATGAGTTAAGGGGGAGCTTCTTTGAAGCTTTACTTTAATCCATGCAAATATAACTTCATGAGTTTTATCATCATCAAAAAGGAGGAGATTATTGGCCCAAAGGCCCATCACTCTAGTTTTGATGATGATCAACTCATGTAGTTATAGTACTAATGATCTTATGTTTAATTAGTGACAGATTTTATGATCAAGATCTTAGTAGGGCATAGCTTCAACAAAGGATTTGAAGTCAAGTTTGGAGCTAGTACGGTGTTTGGACCAAGTCAAGAAGGCTTCAAGTGAAGACTTCAAGAAGTTGAAGACTTGTGTCTAGGTTTGTTTTTAGAAGATTTTATTTTTAGATAAAATGTAAAGGATAGAATAGTTGGTGGATTGCTCAAGTATCATATACACACACACACTCTTGTTTTTAGTTTGTTTTATAAAAGAATTTTCTTTTAGAAAAATACTTGTTTGGTTTTTGGTATTCAAGTTTATATGTTTTAACCAAAACCATCTTTAGAGCTTAATGTCAAAAACATAGATATTTCACCATGTTCGTGTAGTGGATCATATCCATACACTCTATGCTTTCAAAGTTGTTTAAATATCTTGTTTTTGTATTTGGAGAAGTTTTGAAAAGATAAGTTTTAGAAAAATCATTTTTGGAAAATACCGTTTTTCATTTGAGCCAATTTTTTCAGATTACAAAAATAGTCCAAATCATTTGTAACATGCCTTGATTTTGTGCAAGCATGTTTGTTTATCAAAGTATATTGGTAAAACTATTTTTGTAGATTTTCTATAGTTTTATGGGATTTTATTTCATTCAAAAAGATCATGTTTTAAATCCCCTTTACTGTGCTGACTGGTTTCAGCGGTCGACCGGGACGGTCGACCGCAGCTTGAAGTCGGCCGACCGTCACGGTCGACCGACGTGCACAGACGTGCACGCCAGTTCTGGCAGGAGGGCCGGTCGACCGTCCAGAGAGCTCTGCTCTCTGAAATGCCCCAGTCGACCGACCGGTTGACCGGACAGAGAGACTTGCCCTCTGTATCCTAGCCTCGGTCGACCGACCGGTTGATCGATGGCTCAACGGTCTGAAATATGACCGTTGGCCGGTCGACCGGACGGTCGACCGACAGTTCTGTTAGGCCTCCAACGGCTAGTTTTTCTAGCCCTATAAAATGGGGGCATTTGGGGGCTGTTTTCCACAAGATTTCAAGAATAGTTTTGGGCTAGTTTTTCCCATTCTTTTCAGTGGTTATATCCACAAGTTTTAGAGCTTCGTTTTCAAATCAAAAGGGGAGTTTTATCAAGAGTGTTAAAAGAGATCTACTTGAGTTTTCCACCATAGTTTCAATCCTTGTTTTCTCACACAAGCACTTGAGCTATCCATTGCTATATCTACATATAAGGTTTTGTTGTGAGAGTGTTTATTGGTGATCAAAGTGTTTAGATCACCAAGAGATCTTTTCTTGTTTTTTGAGGAGGCGGACGAGTGCGTTCGCGGTTGTTTCGAGTTCGTGTGTGAACTCTTTATTTGAGGTGCGGCCTCGGCGAGCCGGTGGGCTTGCGGTGTGTACGGGCTAGGGAGTCTGAGAGTTGTAGGTGTTGCGGCACCGAGTGATCCAGTGGGATCGATTATAGTGGAAATCCTTCGTGTGTCGAAGGCGGGGATGTAGAGCAAGTGTGCTCGAACTGATTGAGGCTAAAGCTGCACACAAAAATACGAATTTCAGATTTAGAATGAAGATGTGCAAGTGCTCAATTCTTCCGCTATAGCAAGTGGCTATGCGGGTCGTGATCCACAAGGAGGGTTTTGCGATGGAAGCGTTTACGTTCTTTATTGAAATCTTAATGAAAACAAAAGCGAAAGTTCTTCTCTGTTTTAAAGAAATAAAAATGAAAGAGTTATGTTAAAGGTTAAAGTTAAAAAAAAGCGATAGATGAAGAAGGTGAAGAAAATCGGAGAATGACTATATACAAATGAATTGGAAAAAAGAGTGAAAACGATTTGAAAGAGGTGGTGATCTATACTAAAGAAATAAAAGAAAAGAAAGAAAGAAGAGTGAAGAAATACTTACCTAGTTTGATTGATGACTTACCTGAAAACCTTTGCATGTTCTACCTTTGTTTAGGAGGCGTTCAACGCATAGATCATAAGCCCGAGCTCAGTCCCCGTTCGCATTATATCATCAAGTCTAGCACAAGCATGAAGTGATACATCTTGAGGAGGAGAACGTCTTCATGAACTATCGTTGGCACTCACATAACATCGTTATACTTGTGCTTTGGAATTCATTTGTAAACTCAACAAAAACAAACGAGGTAAAGTAGAAGAGGAAGACGAAAACAAAGAAAAGGAAAGTAAAGATACGAACATAAACAAATGTTTACCTTTATTGCTTGAAACGATGGAAGAAAGGAGGAGGGTACATCGGTGTCACTCTCAACATATGCCTCTCTCTCTTACTTACATGAATCATCATCTAACCTAAGCTTACATACACATTATAATTACATAATAAAGAGAAGAAAAACCTAAACTACAAATGAAAACTAGGCTAAATCCTATCTCTGCATTGGCGTCACATTTTCAGCACAAAGACTGCCCTTTTATAGGCATAACCCACACGAGGGAGATCCCGGGGAGATCGGGGGAGCAAACGCTCCCCCTAACTCCCCAACTTTGCCGCGAAAACGCGGCATGGGCCGCGTTTCCGCGGCCAGGGTGTGGCCAGGTGGCCACATCCTGTTGGTGGGTCGCCCTGGTTTCGCCCTCTGACTTTATCTGGAGTTGGTTTGTCAGTTTGAGTCCCAGATTCTGACGAAATGGCCTTGGATTCTTGGCTTTAACCGATCGATTCTGAGAGGATTCTTCTCAACCGTTTTTCACCTCTTGATTTTGCCCTGATTTACTTAGTGCAAATTAATTCTGATTTAATTCAGAATTTTGGTGGGCTTTGGGCTCATTTCTGTTCATCTCCTTAAAGATTGGGCCTGCAAATAAAATTAGCATTTAATTAGGACAATGCAGGCTTTTATTCTAAAATAAGTATGAAAAATGATACTAAATATACAACATTAGCGACCAATCACACCCCCATACCTATCTTTTGCTCGTCCTCGAGCAAAACAACTAAACTATACTAAGAATTATTAGACCACTTTCGCAGGTCACGCGATTGCACTGAGCATGTGCAACAAGCCGTTAAACCTCTAGGTTTCCCCTAGAGGACAAGTTTTGTCTCGTGAGGGTTTTCAGCGGATTGCACCCACAAAATCCATAAAGAAAGGGAAATAAAGAGTTAGTATTTTCGAAAAGCATTTTGAAAGAGAAAAATATTTGAAATATAATTGTAAGATTTAAGCAATCTATAAGTTATAGGAAAACTGAAATTTTCATTCCTAAACTTAGTCTCTATTCAAAAATTTGTTATCAATCAAGGTAAGGAGTTAAATTGTACTTCTCATCTAGTCTATTACTTTTCCCTAAGTCATATGCACCATCGTGACTGTGAAGTTTACTAAGGGTTCTTCAATATTAACTCCTATGCCTTATATTTATTTATTTTTGGTGAAATTTATTCCTCAATTCCATTAGGCTTTCTAATCTGCCCATGTAACGAGCATTCAGTTTATGACACCCAAACTGGACGGTTTCAGGGCACCAGGTGAGAAAAACACCCCTAAGGACTTAAACACTCGAGCAGATAAGGCCACGAAACCAAGGTTTTATTATATGAATCTCTTTTAGGCGTGAACACTTATGCTTTATTAGGCACAAATACCCAGCTTAATCAGAGGATTTATATATATTTTCCTTTTCAAACTTATCTAATCATCTTTCGCATAAATACTAAGGCTTGCTTAGGCCAAAGCATCTAGCTAATCAATAATTAGACTTGATTTTTTTTTTATAAGGCATAAGAATCTTTGTTTTTGAACCCTAAGTTTGTAAGTGTATGAAGTGTGCATATTTCATCAAGGTAAAGATCAAGACTAAATTACTTTGACAAATTATCTTCCTAACCCTAAAAATCAAACAAATAATCTTATTTTGACCAAGTATAGGAAATCCTAATTTAGATTTTCCTATTCCTTAAAATTAACTTAATTTCTTACAAAAAATATGTCAAAGTATTGTTTTTGTTTTCAAAAAGTTTTTTTAAAAGCAAAGAAAATGTTAAAATTTTTTTTTAATAAAAAGAAAAAACCTAAGTTATGTTAGAACCCTCCCCCACACCTATCTCATGCATTGTCCTCAATGTATGAATTAATGCATAGATGCATGAAAAAGAAGAAAGGGAAGGAAAATATTACCTTAAGGTGGTGGTTCCAGTGGTGATCTGATTGGTCCACGAAACGTGGCCCAATCAACTTTTCTTGGGTCTCGGAGGAACCCACCAACAATTTCTCTAATATAACCCATTAAAAGATGTATCCATAAAGGATCTTTATTAAATATTTAACCCCATCTAATTTCCATATTCCATAACTAATTTCGGAGTCAAATTTGTCAACCACCTCGTCCCAGAATGGAGTATGAAATGATAGAACGGTTGACTTGGACTCAGGAAGGACAGGAACTAATACCGACTCAGGAAGGTGACTTAAGTCAAGTAAAGGTTCAGGAGTCGAAATTGGTTCAAGAAGCGGGTCCAAGTCAAGAAGTTGAAACTCAAGTCCACATGTATTTTCTAACAATGGGATGTGACCTAATATGGGTGATTCCAGTTCAGGAATGATAGGTGGAGGAATCAAAACTGACTCTAAAATATTACTCAAGTTTGGTAACAAAACAGGAGTCAATATTGATTCAGAAAGTTGAACTGGATCACAGATTTGAGAATCTAGGTCACATATCTCATTGAGTTCAATATCAAAAAATTGAGAACTTGCCAATTTGTCAATAGGATTTTCAAAATTGTATAATTGGTCAAGTTCAATATGATCCTTAAAGATGGGGGATTCAATTTCATGATGAATAGGCATAGGATCCAACGTTGACTCGGGGAAAAGATCGAAATTAGGTGAAGATACCGGAGTCATAATCGAATCAGGAAGTAGAATTGAATCACTCAGTTGGGGTTCAGGATCATATTCATTTTCAAGTTCTATTTAAGGAAAAGGATAACTTGCTAAACTGTCAATATCTTTTTCAAAATTTGGAGTTTGGGCAAGTTCAAATGGTTGTTCTGAAATGGAATCTTGATTTTCAAAACTACAGGACTCTTCGGCTCTAACAGAATGGTTAGTGACATCAGAACTGGTCCAACGGTGAGAATGTAGAGATTCGACCATCATATCTATGTCATGATTACGAGTGTTTTGAGCCTGAGTCATGGCTTCAAGCATCTTTTCATAGTTAATAGGTTCATTGTTTTGATGAAAAGATGAAGAATTGTCTTGGAGGTGGTATTGAAATTGTGAGTCCATCAGATTTGGGATTTGTGTTTGGACTCACGTATACTCATTTCCAAAATTGATGGTTTCCTATTTTAGACTGGTGGAACTGAGTATGAATCTTGAAAATATTGTGGACTAGGTGGAGAAGGAGGACAAGTTGGTTGAAAATTGGACTCGGGGTAGGTGAATCCCCACTGACTCTGTGAAGAGTTGAAATCGTTATGGAAATTATAGTCATACGATGGGGAACATGGGTTATATTGATTCGGATAAGACCAATCCGGCACACTAGGTTTGTTAAAGTCATGATATGCCGGGTTGGTAATATCCGAAAAAGAGTTTGACGTGTAATATGGATTATTATTGAAGTTGAAAAAATTATTATTATAGGCCATATCACACAATGGAATACAAACAAAAAGAAAGAAAAACAAACAAATAAACAAACAAAGAAAAAGAAAAAAATTCTAACCTAAGTTAGGGTGGACCTATGACCTAGACGACTCCTAACTGGTTAGACTGTCCACGGGAGGTCCAATGCAGACTTTGACCACAAGCTAATCAGCCAAGTCAGGGCAAAATTGGTGGGAGGTTTTCCGTCAAAGACGTTCCTTAATTAAATAACCACCAACCTTCGGGCTTTCGGCCCTCAATCCCTTTCATAGACACTGATTTGGCAGGAGTCAAGTTCCAACACCTTTCCCCTTTAGGATAATCTCCTAATTGAGTCCGAGATGTCCTTAGGGCCAACGTCTACTCCTTTTAAGTTAGGCTTGGGTTAGTGAGTGCTTGAAATCTGATTTTTGGGCTAAGGAAGGGTGATTAAATCCCCACCTTATCTTGTTAATGGGTGGTGCCCTTAAGATCAGTTTGTGCAAGTGTACAGGATATGTAAATAAGATTCACTCAAAGCGATAAAAATCAACCAAGAGATGAGTCTTATTCTACATGCAATGCATACGTACCTTGCTCCAGCACTCTTCAACAGTAAAAATAAATGAATTGAAAAGACGCGTGCCTAAAATGTAAACGTCTAATCAATTTTTTATCTTTTCAATAAATGTTTTACTGTTGATTATTAGCAGGCTTATGTGATGGCATATAAGAAAAAGTAAAGTTGTAGAAAACTACAATTTACAAAGCAAGCAGCCCTGCAAAAAGACAGTTAGTAGTCCACTCCTTTTTGCCGCGTTTTCGCGGCTTTGGCCGCGGATCCGTGGCAAAGCAGAGGGCACTTGGTCTCTGCTTTCTAGAGCAGAGGCCCAAGGCCACTTATATGATACTACAACTTTAATTTCCTGCTTTGCTTGCCCTATAACCTGCAAAGAGAAGAAAATTCATTTTAGTTCTAAAAAATTTTCAATAAAAATTCAGATTTCAATAGAAACGTTACCCTCCCCGGCAACGGCGCCAAAATTGATTGAGGCTAAACCTGCACACAAAAATAAGGAATTTCAGATTTAGAATGAAGATGTGCAAGTGCTCAATTCTTTCGCTATAGCAAGTGGCTATGCGGGTCGTGATCCACAAGGAGGGTTTGCGATGGAAGCGTTTACGTTCTTTATTGAAATCTTAATGAAAACAAAAGCGAAAGTTCTTCTCTGTTTTAAAGAAATAAAATGAAAGAGTTATGTTAAAGGTTAAAGTTAAAAAGAAAGCGATAGATGAAGAAGGTGGAGAAAATCGGAGAATGACTATATACAAATGAATTGGAAAAAAGAGTGAAAACGATTTGGAAGAGGTGGTGATCTATACTAAAGAAATAAAAGAAAAGAAAGAAAGAAGAGTGAAGAAATACTTACCTAGTTTGATTGATGACTTACCTGGAAACCTTTGCATGTTCTACCTTTGTTTAGGAGGCGTTCAACGCATAGATCATAAGCCCGAGCTCAGTCCCCGTTCGCATTATATCATCAAGTCTAGCACAAGCATGAAGTGATACATCTTGAGGAGGAGAACGTCTTCATGAACTATCGTTGGCACTCACATAACATCGTTATACTTGTGCTTTGGAATTCATTTGTAAACTCAACAAAAACAAACGAGGTAAAGTAGAAGAGGAAGACAAAAACAAAAGAAAAGGAAAGTAAAGATACGAACATAAACAAATGTTTACCTTTATTGCTTGAAACGATGGAAGAAAGGAGGAGGGTACATCAGTGTCACTCTCAACATATGCCTCTCTCTCTTACTTACATGAATCATCATCTAACCTAAGCTTACATACACATTACAATTACATAATAAAGAGAAGAAAAACCTAAACTACAAATGAAAACTAGGCTAAATCCTATCTCTACATTGGCGTCACATTTTCAGCACAAAGACTGCCCTTTTATAGGCATAACCCACACGAGGGAGATCCCGGGGAGATCGGGGGAGCAAACGCTCCCCCTAACTCCCCAACTTTGCCGCGGAAATGCGGCTTGGGCCGCGTTTCCGCGGCCAGGGTGTGGCCGGTGGCCACACCCTATTGGTGGGTCGCCCTGGTTTCGCCCTCTGACTTTATCTGGAGTTGGTTTGTCAATTTGAGTCCCAGATTCTGACGAAATGGCCTTGGATTCTTGGCTTTAACCGATCGATTCTGAGAGGATTCTTCTCAACCGATTTTCCACCTCTTGATTTTTCTCTGATTTACTTAGTGCGAATTAATTCTGATTTAATTCAAAATTTGGTGGGCTTTGGGCTCATTTCTGTTCATCTCCTTAAAGATTGGGCCTGCAAATAAAATTAGCATTTAATTAGGACAATGCAGGCTTTTATTCTAAAATAAGTATGAAAATATGATACTAAATATACAACATTAGCGACCAATCACGAACCTCGAAACAAATTCCTTGTGTTTGCGATTGCTCACTCTCTCTCTCTCTCTCTTGTTATATCTTGCATACTTATCTTGTCTTTATCTTTATATGCATGAGATATATATTGTGCTTTATTGATATACATGCTTGGAGATTGTTTGCTAACACTTGTATTTAATCAAGGGAGCCAACGCGGCACCTCAACCCTTATCTAGGGGAATCTAGAGGAGTTTGTCCAGAGCCCTTCACGGGGAATTCGGCAACACTCTTGTGTTATACGTGGTGTTTTGTTTAAGAGTTTAGTTTAGTTCATTATAGTTTTTAATTCCGCATTATTTGGCATTTAGTGACCATTAGATTAGCCATCACCTATTCATCCCCCCTCTAGGTGATTTACAAAACTAAGCTTCCAGAGCGAAGCTAACACTTTGAGATCTTCTGCACTCTGCCTTTGTGTAGGATGTGGAGCTGAGCCTCAGGGCGAAGCTAATGCTAAGTTAGCTTCGCTCGGTGAGCGAAGCTAGCATTTTCTTTTTGCTATAACTTTTTTTTCTCTTCGGCTAATGAACTAATATAACTTCTTCTTGTTTTTATAGTGCACTATACCCCAGGTCCTTTGAACAGTCTCTTTGGAATAGCCAGGGGACTGGATGGCAATGTTAGCCTGCAATTCCAGGGGCAGGCCTTATTATTCAGTGAGTGGAGCGCTCCTGGCCGAGATGCCCTTATCTACGCCGGAGATCAACGTACTATGAGGAACATCTTAACTACTGCTCCCCTCGACGATTGTGATCGAAAAATTTATCGGAAGCCTGGTTCCATATTTAGGGATGCAACGTCCGACACCGATCTTCAGCTGCTGGCTGGAGAGGGGCAGTGGATTTTCAATCTGGATGGCGAGAAATATTATCTCCCATCTAGCAAGCGTCATTTTGCTCTCTTTCTTCCAATGTATGACGAGGCCTCGGAAGATGAAGTGGCAAGTGACTCGGACTACTGACTCTGTTCATGTGGGGAAATTGATAGCTTCGTCTCCCGGCTATACAAGCGCGGATCCTCCTTACTGCATATTGGGTCTCCACCCTGGGAACGTTCTCCCAGACATCTCAGTGGGGGAAATCCCGCCGTGGCTCAAACTTTTGGAAACCAGCTCTTCAAAGCTCATGGCAATTATCCAGCAACCGATTTCAGGACCCCAGGGTGGATTCACCCCCCAAGGCCTGATAGAGGAACTTGACCTTATACTCTTGGCCCATTCTGAAGATGATCTGGAGAGGCTAGGACTCCACGAGGCTGTCAGGGTAACCTACTACGGCATCCAGATGAGCGTAGCGAACTTCTACGCCATCTTCGAGTTATATTGTCAAGCTAAAGGGACTTTCTTTACCCCTGTAAGTGAATTAGACATGACTTTGCATGAGATGTGGGAAGTCTCTGCTCTGCCCATGGGATCTCTTTCTTATGAAGAATATTTTCCTTGCGAGGCAGAATTGGCACTTCTGGAGAAGCAGAAGCCCGCCCTGTTCGAGACTTACCAGGATTGATGTGCCATCTCTACATCTGCTCGAGTGTACATGGGAGCCATAAGGGAGCTTCGTGCAGTTTGAAGAGCTGGGGGAATTATTTGTTCCCCAATCTAGAAGATGCTCCTGAAGCGGCTCACTGCGGGGTTGCAGATGAGGATATTTTCCGGAGGATGTAAGAACACTCCCAGGGAGATATGATTTTGGAAGAAGATGATGGTACTTATGAGAAAGGTGACATTCTCAGGAGTTTCCACTATCAAGACCGTTGACCGATGTCTCGGAACTTTTGGCCGGGTTTTTATCGGTTTGGTTGAAGAGATGTGCGGTGCCATCTCCCTCTAGTGATGTCATTTTTCCAACTATCTATTGCCAGCCATTCGTCTAGTCCAGGTCGCTCCCTTGGACTTCTCCCAGCAATGGTGTGTTGCATTCAATGGGGCCTTCGTTCATTGACGGAGGCTTTCTGTAGGCCGCCAACGACGAAAAGGGGAAAGGCACTATCTTGCCCCATGACGGACCAAACCCCAAGATCGTCTTTCCCTGCACTTATTTGATGGCATGGTTTGCTCTTCACTGCCCAGCCATTATCCAAGCTGGTGAGAAGCCTCCAGAAGGTATCCGAATGACGCTTTTCTGTCGATTTGAGGGATGTTCATGGTTATTGACTTACGTGGCCGCGGTTCGCAAGCTGCTGTGTCGGTATGACGTTTACAGCCTTTTCTGCTGCTTTCCCTACATTCGTGATGCAGGCTATGGTGAAGAATTCAAGAATGTAGGAGATGGGAAGACTTCGCTGAGCCGGGGGATCTTTGAATGGTTGGTTAGCATCCGGTCACCCCATCTGGTGTATAGGAGCGGGGATACCTGCTACTTGGAGCCTTATGTCCCGAGTCGATTTGCTCATCATTCGGATATGACCAACTATATGTAGGTAACTCAAACACCAGCGTGGCCTTCATGGGGAGCCTCATTGATGGTGCTCGTGCCTGGCGGTTCTTCATCACTGGCTGTACTGAGGCGCGGTTGTGCATGCCACTGAGGACCCCAAACCTGATGACAACTTTGGGGTTCTGTCAGTGGTATAGAACTTTGAACTCCATACCGACCAGGTTTTCTATTAACTCTTTGGTGTGAAGTTGATCTCTCAGTGGCTGAAGCGGAAAGTCACCGAGAGAGGAGAGGGCAGAAGGGTCTGTGTGCCAGGCCTTGGGGAGTTCGTCGCTACTGCCGATAGTGAGGCTTCAGACGCAAAAATTCCCCGCTTTGAAGGAGCTACAGGTGATGAGGCTCCACCAGATGCTCCTGACGGGGTAGGCACAGATCCTATGAAAGATGTGGAGGTGGAAAAGGGGAGGAAGAAGATCCTGACGTCCACTTCAAACGAAAGCGGTAAGGTGGATCCCGAAGGAAGAGGGTGGTGAAGAAGCCTCCTCGCTACACTCCCACCATTATTACAGAGGGCGAATCAGCTGCAGTGCCTCCTCCTCCTACCCCATTAGTTATTAAACTATTGGCGCAAAAGCAGACGGCTGATAAAGCTGTTCCCGGCCTGGTAAGACCAGTTTCACTCAAATTTTTTGACATGTACTTATAGATTTTGTACAACTCATTTGTTTATCCTATGATTCAGGAACCGAGGCTGCAGGAGAACAGGGGGATTATTATGATCCCCTGTACACTTATAAAGAAGGTGACGAGGCTAACTACTTCGTCATCTCAGAAGATTCCGGAGGTGACGCGGCTGACGTCGGTCCTTCGGGTGTTGGAACCTTGAAAGGGAGTTCAATGGCTTCCAGCTCTATAGCATGGACCACAGAGGCTTTGGCGAGCGAAGGTGAGCTGGCTGTCCCTCCTGCATCTACCAAAAACTTTCCTATGGAGCCTGACGGGATTGACGCTGTCGTCGAGGAATTTCAGAGAGAGACTGCGGCTGAGGAGCAGTTGAGGCGGTATCGCCTCTCGGTAATATTTTAATCTTGAGCAATTCTATCCAGATATTCATTATGCCTTACTCAAACAAAGTCTTTCCACAGATGTTTTGCCTTGGGTGCTTCGACTTCAAGGGAGCCAGCTAATTTTCTTGAGGGAATCAGGGGTGAAGCAAATACTTTAACCGCAATGGATGTTGCCGAGTTGGATGCCTTGTATTGCGGCCTGCCCTCCTATCAACCTGAGCCTATTAGTGGAACTAAAGAGGCTGAGGAAACAGGAGTTACAGAGCCAATCTCGCTCCCAACTACATTGGTAGGTGAGATGCCAGTAGTTTCTTTGACTCTGCCTATCCTGACAACCACGGGGCTGAAGGTAATTACCAACCCTACGTCTCTAACACTGGTTGTTGAGCCAGCTTTTCCTGAAATAGTCACTAGCCCTACTTCCATTGTGGCTAGTGCACTGGTTTCAATGAGGACTCCTCTAAGATCACCGGTGATCCCTC